>JAQFYZ010000390.1:0-45126 GCA_034695085.1 Cylindroiulus punctatus
GTTCTGAAATTCCACAAATTGGAACGCGAACACGTTCTGAAATTCCACAAATTGGAACGCGAACACGTTCTGAAATTCCACAAATTGGAACGCGAACACGTTCTGAAATTGTATAGATTGGAACGCAAGCTTGTTCTGACGTTCCGCAGATTAGAACGTATTCTGACAGCGCATTTTAAAATATCACAGAGTGGAACGCAAGCACATTCTGGAATTCTATAGATTGGAACACTAGCTCGTTCCGGGGCTCCACAGACTAGAACGTGAGCACGACTTGAAATTCTTTCATTGGAACATGAGCGCGTGCTTACGGCAAGCTTGCTTATATTTTGTTTACCAATGTATAAGAGGAAGCCACAGCATCGACAACTGACGATAAGACGGAGAGCGTATAGTTCTACTAGGAAAAAATTGATTCGGCGGTGGGAACCGTGTGGCAAAGACGAAAATGTCCCGAAATATTTGGCGTCTGCCGAAACGCACATCAGCTCCTCCTTGGCCAGCTTGATCTCGTCCTCCTTCTGGACCAGTAGCGTATTCTTGCTGCGGCGCAGCTCGGCGTTGTTGTCCGACAGCGCCACGATCTCCTTCTCCAGCAGCTGCATTTGATCTTTCTGCACTCGGATTAAAAATGGGATTGAAAAGTCGGTGACAAAGATGGGCGCGGTTGGACGAGGCCAACCGTCACCGCCATCGCACTCACCATGGCGCTGTTCTGCTCCTCCAGGACCTTCACCCGCTTCACCTTGCCCTGCAGGCGCCGGTTGCGCTCGGCGTGGACCTCCCGCTTTTGCCGCTCGTACAGCAGCTGCACATGCAGAAGCAGCAGCTGACCGCTGAGCGTGCGCGGATCTGGAATTGTGCAACGATCTTCGGTGGTCAGAACCATTTGCAACGCCACAGATGTTCCGAAAACTTTTCTTCCACAATTTTTCATACTCGCCTTTCGCGGTGAGGTCCTTGGCGGCCGCCTCCGTCTTCGCGGCGTGGACGCCGTCGCTGAGCTGCAGGTAGTGGTCCAGCATCTCTGGCGGGCTCATCCGCATAAAGAGCGGCTGGCCCGCGGCGCTCCTCTGGCAGCCGGGGCACAGTGGCTCCTGCGTGGCTTGCGGCAGCACCGCGCTGAATAGCCGCTCGTACGGGAAGCCTGGCTGCGGCCGGTCCTCCGTGGTGTCCGGCGGCGGCGGCAGTGGCGGCTCTGCCGCCGCCTCTTCCACCTCCGATTCGGCTTCCGCCTCCAGCCGCAGGTCGGGCATGGAGCGGCTGCGGTGGGCCCGCATGGCGCTCCGCCGCGCGGACACCTCGATGGTGGCCCGGCGCGGCATCTTCTTGCCCTGGCTGTAGGAGCGCTTGCGTTGGATGTCCTGCAGCGACTCGTAAAAAGGCGAGCGGCGGAAGGTGGCAGAGCCGCGGCCGCTGCGCGAGAAGGACAGCGGCCGGTGAGACAGCGGCGTGTCCCGCGCCGCGCTGGGCGAGCTCTCGCGGCCCTGGCCGGCGGCGGTGCCCTCGGTGATGGACGCCACCTCCGAGTCGGCGAGGTCTGCCGCGGGGATAAGAACAATAATATTGAGAAACTTCTTCCACTTTTCCACCCCTCCAAATGTAGGCTCCACGAAGAAAAATAATTGCGGATGTCCGACAGGGAGGGGTTTAATATTTTCAAAACTCAAATCAACTTGCCGTCTCTGTCGTGGGTCCTTTGCGCGACCCGTGCAAGGCTGCTGGGCGCGGGCAGCCCGGCCTTGCTGAGCGGCACTCTGGCCAGCTTGACGGGCGTGGGTGCGGCGATGGGCGCGGCCTGCGCAGTCTTGCTGGGGCCCGCCTCGCCAACCACCGGAAACCTGAAGTGGGACCCTTCGACGCTGAGCGGCGACGGCGGGACCGGGCTCTGGTAGGAGGTGGGCGAGCCGGAGAAGGTCCGCGCCCGGAAGCGGAGTGGCTGCCGTTCGGCGGCGCCCATGGGCTCCAGAAGGGCCTCGGGGAACGGCGGCTCCCGCTGGAAGGGCGGCGGCGTGAACAGGCCGGCGGAAAACGAGGGGCTCCAGTCCTCCCGTGGCTCGGCCGCGGCCTGGCCCACGATGGCGTCGGCGGGCGGCGCCTGGTGGAGCTTCAGGGAGCCTGGAAAAGAGATAAATGGCCAGCATTAAGACTCCGTACTGGCCAACTAGTGTTTCCCCGAATATGACAGGGTTTTATGTTTTTTTTTTGCTCCGAAGCGATTTGCGCACAGATTCCGTACCCGGATCTGCGGAGTATCTCAAGTTCTGCACGGTGGACTTGAGCGCCTCGAACGTGTTCTGCACCTCGCCGGTGCCCTCGATGGGGTCCAGCGACAGCCGCGCGCACTCCACCACGATGTCGTGCGTCTCCATCCTCTTCCACCTGCGGACGGGAAAGCGAGATTGGTCGTGCCACGGTTAGCTGCGGCCGGCAATGGGAAGCCTACCTCGTCATGGAAACCTCGGCCTCCTTGGAGAACGTCACCAGAAGGGGGTGCATCCGGACGTAGTCGAGCATCGGCTGCAATCGAAACATGATGTAAAACGATTTCAGTTGCTGATCAGTGCCTCGCAGAACCATCCGTTCGCCATCATACAACTAGTTTCATAGGTTATGCCTTTAGCCGCACATTTAGAAAAAATCAACGAACTTTGCAAAAACACCAAATTGATTATTCGGACGCAATCGCGTCCATGTCTTCATAAAAATAACACAGAGGAAAAAGTGAGAAATGATCGCCAGATTCGAAAGCAAGCATGCGTGATATTGTGTTTAAGCCAAGCTCGTCGATTTTTTTTTTATAAATGTACAGCGTAAAGGCACAACGTTGACAACCAGCGATATGATGGTGAGGGTATCATTCTACGAGGCAAGCGATTTATTTATCGGCAGGAATTGTTTTCAAACGCCAAAAATATGTTAAGAAACTTTTTACGTGTTGGATATGGGTATCAATTTCTACGAGCTAAACTATTTACTATGCAGTTAGAACCGCTTCGAAAGCCAAAAATATCCTCTGAAATATTTTTTACTCCAAAATTGGGTGATACGATGGTAGACTATCTACTTAGCGGATAGAAACAGTTTTAAAGGCCAAAAATATGTCGGGAAGTGCTCACCTTGATGGTTTCCTTGAAGACTACGAGGTGGTCGCGGGCGTTGTTGTTGCAGTAGTTCCGAAGGTAGCCCAGGAAGTTGCACGGGTACATGCTGTAGAGTCGGTGGAACAGCGAGTAGAGGGCCACGTGCAGGTGCATCATGAGGGCCTCGGGAACGCTCGCTGCAACCACAAGAAGGTCAAATGTGAGATGAGTCATTGACGGCTGCTATCGAGAGCAAATCCCCCCACCACATGGCAACTCGGGTGCCCACTGTGATTGTATGGAATTGAATTGCAAAGCGATACCTGGCCTCTTGGCGTGCCACGCAGCGATGCGGGTGAATGCCTCGAAGATGTCGTTCAGGTACGCGCCGATGGCGGATGGAATGACGGGAAGCAGGGTTACCATGATCAAGCAGCCGCTCATGACGTTGGCCACTTCGGTGTCGCTCTAGAGACAAATGCGAAACGCACAGTCAAGCGCGGCTTCGCGAGCGAAAAATTTTGACGCACATTTTCGGCGTCGTAGAAAGATTCCAACAGCTGTCAAGTGGCTCGCCGCGTAGAACGACACGTTGGCCAGCGCGTAGTTAGTTTTCGACGTCGTGAATTTATTAAAAAAAATTGTCAAACTTGGTACAAAGTGCTAAATCAAACACGAGTGCGTCCCAAGATGTCAGATTTGAATGCGCCGTACATTTCTAAGAAAAACTAAGCATGTACCATTTTGTTTTATTGCCAAGCTCATTTATTTTCAATGATGAAAGCTAACGCTATGACGACGAACGTGTCATTGTACGCTGTAAACGACTTGATCAGCGGTTGGAATCGTTCTGAAAGCCAAAATATGTTCAAAAATTTTTAGCAAGCCACAAATTGCCACACCTTGAGGACTTTGATGAGCGAGTTCAACAGGCTGTGCCCAGATATCTTGTGGAGCCAGGAGGGGTGCTTGTAGACCACGTGCCCGAGCAGCGTGAGGGCCCTGAAGCGGGTGGCGCCGCCCTTGAGGCAATCGTTGAGCTTGTCGAAGAGGTGCTGCGAGGGAGTGGAAGAGCCAGTCAAGACTTTTGAAAGGGTTTGGATCCACCGGGGGTGGACATACCTTGTCGTGCGGGTCCCGGATGCCCACCAGGATATCCTGGCACCGCGAGGCGTAGCCGCAGCTCATGTAGAAGTCGACCAGGCTGTTCAGGTAGGACGGCTCGCGGTCTACGTGTCGGACGATAAAAGGGAAATGAAACTCGCTCAATCGCGCACGAGGTTACCGTGACCGCCACACCGAGACTCACACTTGTTCAGGTTGTCCTGCACGATGGTTCGGATCTCCTCCGCGTGTGGCCCGTTGGCGGACTCCAGCAGGAGGAAGAGGTCGGTGGTGTCGGCGGTCGTGGCCATGGTCGGTGCTCCGCTGCTACGAGGAAGAGCTGGTCCTGGCGGATGCCTCCTCTCAGTCCTCTGCTACGGCTGTCGCTACAACTGACAGCGGAACGAGGGATTAGAATTGAGTGTTCAGTTGGCAGTGCGAAGGCCCCAGAACCACCAATTTCAAACCATTTCACTTCGTGCATGCGTTCCATTTTCAAATTTCACCTCGTACATGCGTTCCATTATTAAATTTCACCTCGTGCATGCGTTCCATTATCAAATTACACCTCGTGCATGCGTTCCATTTCCAAATTTCACATCGTGCATGCATTCCATTGTCAAAATTCACCTCGTGCATGCATTCCATTCTCGAATTTCACCTCGCGCATACATTCTATTTTCAAATTTCACCTCGTGCATGCACCATTCTCGAATTTTGCTTTGTGCGCGCGTTCCAATTTCGATTTGGATCAATTTCATTTCAGTTTCACCTTAATTTTCTCAGTGACTAGGGGTTTTTGCACGAATTCTGGTTTGGCTCAATTCGAAATCTCTCAGTCAGTGATTGTGACATGACATCACTGATCACTTGGTGGTGGGTGAATGGGAGGGAGGTCAGGGCCTGGTAATAGCGCTATGGGCCCCTGGGGAGTAATGGGGCACCTATCCCAATGGGGTCCTTATGCTCTTTGACTCCTGCTGGCATTGGGCTCCTATAATACTCCTGCATGACCTGGAATTATCCCATGTTGAAGGTTCTTATGAACGACTCCTGTGCTCCTGGGACTTGTGCTAATGGGGCCATTATGCTCTTGGAATTCCCATATCAATGGGGCCATAATGCTGTGCAGCTCATGGAATTCGCATGATAATGGTGGCCATATGCTTCTGGGACTGCTGCACTCATGGGACCTCTATATGGCCTGTGGGATTTCCAGGGTTGTCACTGATTTTTCCACACTGTCTTGCCTGACTTAACAAAATAATCACAAATTTTGCCCGACTAGGTCTGATGGAACCAATATCATTTACCTGACTTTGCCTGGCCTACAAATTGAATTTTTGCAACTTGTACATTACCTGGTGATCGCAAACAACCACGTTAATTGCATTTAAGCATTTTAACTCGAAGATATTACCTTCGCAATACGAAACCTCACACTGTATTTTCTGAATTTGCTTTGCAATAGCTGCTTCTTTGAATCTGTAATAGCTATAAAAAATTTAGCCCATAGACGATTGTTGTACACTTTCTCAACCATACCCGACTTCCAACTCAATTTTCCTGACTTTGCCCGCTTCACTGCCTTGACAGGTCAGCGGCAACCCCGGATGTCTGCGGCCACAATGCCCCCATTCTAGCGGGACCCTTGCAAGCAGCCAGCATGCCGATGAGCATGGTCCCAAACGCTGATGCAAGGGCAACTGTGCCATGACATCATACTTGAACGCTGCCCGCAGCCTGTTGCACAACGCGTACTTGACCCCCGGTTGCATCAGCTACATTTCGGCCACAGTCACATGGTTGCTGGTTACATCATGGTGACCTTGACCCTGCCCACCCCCTCCCCCAAGCGGACGTCGTTTATGGGCGGCCCCCGGCGCTGTCACCAAGGGCCCCTGGGGCCTGCCCATGTTCCTGACACATATTTGAGCGTTTCAGCGGCCCGAGGCCCTTCCCCTTGCACGATGACCATGAACAGTGGTCGGACTAGAGGACAGCAGTGATTTTTTTTAGAACAACTGCACAATTGTTGCTCGTAACTGTTGCGAGCCACATCGACCTATGTCCCAGGGGGGCAGCTTGACCAATTCCACATAACTACAGCTACGTGCACAGGCTGAGATTTTGACAAGCTCAAGGTCGATTAGGGTCGCAGAGTGGGTAAAAGACCCAAGAAGATAAACAGATGGGAAAAATGCAGTTTTGGAACACTTTTCCTGCAGGACTTTTCGCCGCGGCCCCGGGCACGCGATGACCGCGGGGGCCCCCGCAGGCGGCGGTTAGCGACCAGCGGCGAACTCCTCACCTCGCATCCCGACTAGGCCCGGTGACGGTCGGCGGCTGTCTGGGCGACCGAAAAAAGCATTTGGTCAAATCTGGACTTGTTGTTGTCGGTGTTGTTGTTTCGGCGGAGCCAGAATGGAATCCGTAGAACACCAGCGCCAGCAGCTCACGCGACAGCGGCGGCCGCCATCTGGCGGCGGCTTTTATACGCACGCAGACGGCGACCCCTGGCGGGCAAAAGGCGCCGGAAGTGACGTCAAGGTGCGTGGGAAAATTCGAAAACTGGGGTGGCAAAATAGAAAATTTACACTACATGTAGATAAAACAAATGCAAGAAAGTAGACAGCTTTTGCAAATTTTTTGCAAAAAGTCAGCAAAGTAGCAAAAGCTGCCTTCTGCAAAATTTTTGCAAACAAAAGTAAAAAAGTGAGCTGGCTTTGCAAAAGTTTTGCAAAAAATGCAAAAAATGAACTAGTTTTTGCAAATATTTTTTTATACATTGTACATGTATATTTAGGCCTCCGTAGACATACGTATGCTCACTGCATACTTGAAAAAGGTCATGTCATAAATTACCGTTTCCATTATATAATGGTCGAATTTTGGTGATGGACCCCGTTTGAAAAAGAAGCTGGATCCGCCCCTGAATGGGATGTGGTATGAGGTGGTTGATTACACGTACCAAACTTCATTTTAAACCCATAAAAAAATGGGAAATTTTGGCTATCGAAAGTCATTTCTCGCCAAATTGAAAGACATTACCACTATCATGCCCTCCTATGTAAAAAAACTTGGAATAAATGGCCCATTGAAAGTGATGTTTTGCAATTGAATTTTGATGATTTTAGACAGCCATGATAATTTCAAATGAAACTGAATGTTTTAATTCAAAATTTATATTAATCAATATAAATTTTGAATTAAAACATTTAGTTTCATTATATTTTCTTAGTTCAAACATTAAATTATAATTTAATGGCTTATTGAAAGTGATTATTAGCAATTGAATTTTGATAATTTTGGACAGATATGATGATTTCAAATGAAACTAAATGTTTTAAATGAAAATTTATATTAATCAATATAAATTTTGAATTAAAACATTTAGTTTCATTATATGTCATAGTTCAAACATTAAATTATAATTTAATGGCTTATTGAAAGTGATTTTTTGTAATTGAATTTTGATAATTTTGGACAGATATGATGATTTCAAATGAAACTAAATGTTTTAAATCAAAATTTATATTAATCAATATAAATTTTGAATTAAAACATTTAGTTTCATTATATTTCATAGTTCAAACATTAAATTATAATTTAATGGCTTATTGAAAGTGATTTTTTGCAATTGAATTTTGATAATATTGGACAGATATGATTATTTCAAATGAAACTAAATGTTTTAGTTCAAAGTTTATATCGATGGTAAGTTCCTGCGCTATATGAAGTTAAAAGACATTTCGTTTTTCGAATTTTTCCCTATATTCCTTATTTTGCCAACGACTGTCAATCTCTTATATTCCCATTCAGACAGCAGGTGCTGCCCTCTATCGCTCATAAAGCAAAATAAAAAGTCAAACGTGGAATTATCGTTGTTATTAATATCATATGCGTTTCCACAAGTTGTCAAGAGCACATCCCAAAATAACGCGATTCCCTCGTTAATGTTTACAAAAAAATAATATATAAATATGTTGATCAGGAAATAAGAGATTGTATTTGGTAATTTTATGCAGGGTGTCCCCAAAGTCACTACGCACTTTCGATGGGCCTTAAAATTTTTTTATTAATAATCGGCATGATTCATGACTAAAAGGAAAAATTAGTAAGATAGTAGACCAAACATTCTGCATGGTAATAAAATAATTTCAGCGTTTTTATTAAATTGTTAAATCGAAATTGAATTCAGCTTTTTTGCATAGGGGTAATGTCTATCAATTTGCGAGAATTGACTTTCGATAGCAAAATTTCACGTTTTTTATGGTTTGTACTTAAGTTTGTACTTATGTGTAATTTTTTTTTGCATCAACGAACGTTTTCGTGCCCAAATCGATAGCTGAAAATATGAAAATGCTTCGGCAGCTCCGGCCACCGGTCATTTCATATGATGTCACCATTCTGCATCAATTGTGATAACATGATATATGCATGATATATCATGCATGGTTATAGGTTTTTCAAAAAGTCACCAGTTCCTCCACAGCATTCCGCAAGAAAGGCATCAGTAGATAAAGGAAAGCAATGTGAGATGATGTTGGAAGAAAGACAACATGAGCGCAACATAACTTTTCATCAATTACAGATAATTTATTGTGTACATCGTACATTCGAAGGCACTAGAAGGGGTAATTTTTGGTGGCCAAAGAGGCGTCCCCGAAGACACTGGCGTAGGACGACTTGAGGAACGCGATGTACTCGTGCAGCGCCTTCTTTGAGGCCTCGAGTTGCTCCGCGCGCTCCTGCAGCTCCTTTACTTGCAGCGAAAGGTTTTTCTCCACCTGAAACATCAACGAGCAGAAAATGACGAACGGCCCGGGACCCACCGGCCGCTGATCATCATGCACACTTAGCGCACATTACCTCCGACTGCGATTTCCTCAGCTGCGAGTTCTCCGTCTTGTACTCGCGCACTTGTTTCTCCAGGTCCGCCAGTTTCGACCGCGTCACCTGGTCCTGCGCAAACAACGGGATTTGTTGATCGATATGGAATTAGTTTCGCACGCAGTGAAAACGCCGCTTACCATGGACAGGGAGGCTTCTCTGGCCCTTTCACTCATCTGCTTGGCTTCGGCGATCGCAGACTCGAGCGTCCGCTTCAGCGACTTGTTCTCCTCGACCTTCTCCTGGAGTCGCGACTGGGAAAAACAAAACGAAATTCCTAATTTCTATACCTTTTTCTTACTTTTTAAAATTTTTTTTTTTGAATGCGGCTTCGTTTACGTTAATTTCTTGCATCGCGTCCTCCTTCTTCGACAGCTCGCGCCTGAACTCTGAGTTGACGTCCTGGCTCTTTTCCAGCTTCCTGAAACGATGGCAGGGATATTTAACTATGTCCACAACACGAAACATTTGGGACACCTTTCTGGCTTTCAAAACGATTCTAACCATTGAATAAGTTGCTACCTCGTACAATATGTTCACCCCCATATCGTTCGTTTTCAATGCTGTGCCTTCTAATTTTTTTTTAAAAAAATCAACAAGCTTGGCAAGCAACAAGAAATTGCTCACCTTCGAATCTAGAAAGTGTTTGCGTTCAATATCGCACTTTTTGCTACGATAAATATTTATTTTATAAATATACAGATGCGGTATGTTTCAACGGGAGCTCGCATGATTTTGTGTTTTTGCCAAATTTGTTGATTGTTTCTATAAATATACGACATCAGATACTGCAATGATATGACAGCGAACATCTTACTCTCCGAGGTGAACAACATATACAGCAGTTAGCATCTTTTTGGTCTGCAAACAGTACCGTTCCAGATCCTTCAAAACTTGGAGTATGTTCAGCTTGTCGGTCTGCAGCTCCTTCCACAGCTCGGTCATCTGCAGCCAGTGTTCGCGTCCGTCGTTCGACTGGCTCTGAAATGGGACGAAGCTCCGCAATTAGTGCCACGCTGTGACGCTGACCGGGACCCATTAACACTGACCCTCACCTTCGAAGAGCTCTCAGGAAGTTCGACCAAAGAAACCTGAGCGGATCGGTCAACCTTCGTGGAAAAACAAACGATTCGTAAGCGCTTGTTAATTTCTCGCTTTTATTTGAGGTGGTCATTTGGACCTACACCATTCTTCGGATGTGGTCCGCTGTTCCTCCGCTGCGCTCGCAACTCCTCCTGCTGCTGTCGCAAGTCCGTCTTGCACCGGTCGATCTCGCGCCGCGAGTCGTCCAGCTGCGCCTGCGAACATCGATGCAGGAATGAAATCACTCCTCATTTACCGCTGTATTTGGAAGCTCGAGTGAAAGCCGCAGCGTTGTTACCTTCAACTTTTCGTTCTCCACTTCGAGCATGCCGATCTTGGACGAGAAGTGAACCAGCTTCGAAGAAAGCTCTTCCGACTGACCTGTCATCATCAAGCTGTGACTCGCCGCTCGTGATTCCAGCGCCGAGCATTTCCTGAAAGTATTCACCGACACCAAATATACTTCCCATGCGTAGCAGTCTCGCAAAGCCTAATGGCAGAGAAAACGCTTTACCCTATCAAGGTCGTTTTCTCGATTTCCAGCCTGTCTCTTTCGCTCGTGAGGCACAAGTTCTGCAGCTTGAGGGAGCCGGCCTCCTGCTTCGCAGCGCCGAGTTCGTTGCGCTGAAATTTGAAATGTAGAAGTGAGCCGACTGAATCTGACCAACACGAGAAAATGCTTCGTGAATACCGTTATGGAGAGCTGCAGCTTCAAGTCGTCAACTACCGATAAATACTTGTTAGCCTTCTCTTTGTGCTGACTGAAAAAATGAAGTGTAATATTAGAGTGCAACTGAGATTGTGAGATTATGAATGATTTTGATTTAAAAACAGTTTTTAAATGCAATTATTTTTCGTGTATGAAGTTTTAAAATTTATTCAAGTTTTTTACAGTTAAAAACTCTGATCAGATGAGGCTAGGTGCCACCGCGTGGCATCTCGAGTGCCGAATGTTTGTGTACTAAATTGAATGCGATAGTGCACACCTGACAGTTTTCTTCAGTTCCTCTTTTTCCCTCGCAGACTCCTGCCTGACAGAGTGCACCGTGGCCCGCAGCTGGAGGATCTGCCTACGGTCCTCTTCAACATTGGCTCGCAGCTTCTAGTTCCGTAAAGGGATTGTGTTAGCTCGCACAACTAACCGAACTAGTGCGAATTTCCCCTGCAGTCCACCTACCGTGACTTTCCCGGCCAGTTTTGCGACGTCGGACTCGTCCTTTGCATTTTCTTCCGCATCTCGATTATCCTCGACTGCCCGGGGCGCGTCCAGGATGATCTTCTGCAGCGACTGATTAGCTCGGTCCAGCTCCTGGATCTTGGTCAGGATGTCCTGCGCGTACTTCCGGCCCGTCTGCGGCGAGAAAGCTCCACGCGGATCGCTCTGCGAAGGGGGCGTGAAAAGAAAAGTTAACTTCTGATGGATTTCTAAGCCCATCGAAAGACCTTAGGCCTACTCTACCATGCAACTCCTTGTGGCATACTTCTTGAATTAAGAAATTAATGTAACTGCGAAAGTCACTAATTATCTTGAAAATGCGTTAGCCGCAATGACTACAACGAATAAGGTTGACAAACATGCACTCCCCGAGGGAAAACTAGTTCTTGTTTATAGTTACATATTGCTAATATGCATTTTTGTTATCATTCATCTTATTTTTTTTAAAACTGCGTGATTTCGGGCTGGCAAGAGCGGCCAAGGCATATTTAATAGGAATTAACGAGACTGAAAGATAGGTTAATTTCTTAATTGAAAAATATGTCATAAAGATTTATGGCAAATATTGGTCTACGGATGTCAATTTATTTATTTAAAAATATGCCACAAAGACTTTTGTATGGAAAATATTGGCATACAGATGTTAATTCATCAATTCAAAGATACGTCACAAAGGTTTATGACAAATATTGCCCTATAAGTGTTAATTTATTAATTGAAAAATATGCCACAAAGACTTTTTATGGCAAATATTGGCCTACGAATGTTAATTCATCAATTCAAAAATATGTCACAAAGACTTTTTTATGGCAAATATTGGCCTACGGATGTTAATCTATGAATATAAAATATATCACGAAGACTTTTGTAAGGCAAATATTGGCCTACGGATGTCATTTCATTAATTCAAAAATAAGTCACACATATTTATACGGCAAATATAGGCCTGTGGTCTTTCAAATTGTTTATAACACCTGACGATCAATTTACCAGCTTGTTCAGTTTGCCGATGAAACTCCTCAGCGCCACGACCTGCTCGACAGCCTGCGTAGCGTTCGCCTCCACGCGGCTCAGCTTCTCGACGAGCGCTTTCTGCTGCCGGGCCAGTCGCTCGTTCTCCTCCAGCCTCTTCCGCAGCTCGTCCTTGGTGGCCGCGAACGATTTCCTGTATGCGCCGTCGTCCCTCTGCAGGAGCCGCAGCTCCTCGATGGCCTTCTCGATGGTCTTCTCCAGCTCCTCGACCGCCCGCGTGGACTCGACGAGCTTGTCCTTCTGCTCGATCAGCTCTTGCTCGTTCTGATCAGAGGTCAACTGGAAGCGAAGGCAAATATTTACTCGTGCATTAGAGCTGGTTGACAGCAAACACTGACCTTACATAATTTTTCAGCTGGTGGATTTCGCTCAGGAGGCCCTTCAGCTTCACTTCGAAATCAGCATGACTGTCACAGCCGCAGCCTTCGGGATCTTCGGCCTTATCGGTCTTGCGCTTCCCGGCCTTGTCCTTGTCCAGGTTGCTGCTGAGCGCTGGAGCCGGTATCCAGGGCCTCGCTTTCGGACGTTTTCTAGTCTTTCCCTTCTTTTCACTGTCCATTTTTGTGGCTCATCCCTGTCGGCTGCAGGACAGTTGCACTCCTGTTGGGAAGTTACGAATATTTATTTTCAGCAATTTTTGTCTGCATGTGCTAGGCTTTGGTTTCTTAGCATATGCCAAAAGCACATGCACCCAATTTCTATTCTATTCTTAGTATTCTGTTGTAATTGTTTTTGGTTTTTTTGGTTCCTGGTTTTGACCTCTGCCAAAACTACGTGATTTACTGCTACTCATTACTACTCATCGAACCACTGCCTTTTTGCCTTCAGCTGAAGATTGGACATTTCTGAACCTGCTGCATGATTCTTGAATCTGCCGATTCGCAATCTAGCGGGTAAGCTCAATCCAACAGAAATCCAACCGGGGTTTCTGGTGAGGTCCTCTAACTAATTTTAATAACATTTCCAGGTTTTCCAGACGAAGTATATCGCATTTGCAGATCAAATTAATAAAATTGTTTTTAGCGGATGGTGCAACGTCCGCTTTGAACACTTTTTCGGGATGTTCCAGCTGCACCACCCAGGCCCATGTCAGCACAAACGTTGGCTCATAAAAGCAACGATGAAGCGAATGCTATGAAAATATTGTTCTGCAAAACTGTATCAACCATGGTTTCATAAAACATCAATTACGAACATCATCATTTGGTCATATTTCATAAGCATTTGACTGCTCGACCCCCTTAATTCTGAGATGATGGCCAAAACAATTGCAGACATACTGCAAATTTCCATGAATTTTCAGGCTTTCCTGACTGTCAGGCAGACACATTGATTCATTTTAACAATAATTTAATGCAGGTTGCCACTCAGATGACAAGACTAGGTGCACCGGGGTACATCCACAGCTATTTCCCCCTTCCCCATAATATTTACTTGCTGGCAGAAATGTGCTGGGCTGAACTGCAGGCTGGAAAACAATTTTTGGTTCTGTTCAAAACATAAATTTCATTGCTTATGGTATGAGCAACAGACATACATGTATATGCATGAGCTAGCTGTCAAATGTTCATTTAGTTGCAAATAAAACAGTTATTGGGGCCCTCAACGATTTATGTTTCCACACATCCCCCGTGAACGAAACCCAGCTGAGGGCAACAACCTTCAGTCTCACGAACCTTAACACAACCTAAAAAATAAAAAACATTGCAATGTGAAGCCAATTTATACATCATGACACTACCTACCCCTATGAGCTCACTGGAAGCACGCACTAATTTCGACGATAACTAGACGATCCGGCAGTCACAAGCGCCGTTAACGTTTTCCCATTCAACATTTTCATTTCTGCGCAACTTTTCGCGTTCTCGAAAGGGCCAAATTCATTCACTGGGTCACGACATGGGTCCAGATTGGATCTTTTTTTGAAAAACCAAAACAAGCCCCGTTTTCCGACCGACCCTCGCCGCCAGAGGGCGCGCGGCGGCGCTCCGGCCACCGGCCCGTTTAGAATGCGGAAGCGAGCGGACGTTCTAGAACGCGAAAAAAAAGTGTTCGCGAATGCGGGCGTAACTTGGGGCTGCGATAACATGGACGTCGTCTGACGGCTGGCATTTCTTCCTAATTTCAGGTAATTTTAGACGATTGAAAAGGGTCGGGAGTGCGTGGGGAGGTCAGGCAATTTCGGGGCGCCAACCAGGGCGTCGGGTGGCCAGGGACCGATGAGTCAAAATCACAGCCGAGGTCGTCTGCTCAGCCCCATTGCAGACCCCCCTGCCAAAAATCACTTCCAAATTGATGGCAAATTGGCATTTTTTCAATTAAAACATGCTCGGGAAGGTGGCCTGCGTGCCCCGAAGGTGTTGACACACACCCCGATGGGTGAATTCGCCAAAAAATTGCCTCCCAATGGACGGCTGCGAGCCTGCGATGCACCCATTGATGCCAAGGTTAATGATTCCAAGCGATATGTGGAGCAAGCTGGTTCTGCTGCATTATGCTGGGTCTGCAAGGCTTGTGCTGGCTGAAATCAGGACGTTGTCGCCTCGATTAGATCGGGCCTCAAGTGGCTGGGGGGCCAGCATCGCGTCAACGCCATAGATAATTATTCTGCAGCAAAAAACAGCAAAAAAACGCGAATTTTTATGCTCAGAAGCATAAATGCCACACTTTTCGCAGGTAAACATGAAGTTAATGTACTACAGATCAGTATGCGAGGTATCTTCGAGCATTTGCATGAAGCTGCAGTTAGTTTATAACCTAGCTGAAGACAGTCAACAGAACAAAGTGCACTTTTCAAAGGTAATGTCAGGGTTTTTATGTTCAGAAGTGACGTCTGGGCCCTGAGCAGTGTTAGGAGGTGATGAATGTGAGGATTTGCAGTATTTTCTGACTAGGTGTCATTCTATGCCTCGTAACATGGAAACCTCAATTCGTCTCAGCTGTTCCTCAGATTCATCAGCTCCTCACACTTATTGCGGGAATATACAGTCGTAAAGTGAAGAAATATTCCTCAAAAAACCACAGTTTGCACAGATAAACATGAAGTTAATGTATGGTACCATGCAAGGTACCTTCGAGCATTTGCACAAAGCTGCAATGGTGAAGCTGCAGTTAGTTTATAACTTAGCTGTGAGGGCTTGAGGTTTTCAGATTTCCTGACTAGGTGTCATCAGCTCCTCACACTAATTGCGGGAATATATAATCGTAAACTGAAGATAAATTCATCAAAAAAAACCACACTTTTCACAGATAAACATGAAGTTAATGTAATACAGATCAGTATGCAAGGTACCTTCGAGCATTTTCACGAAGCTGCAATGGTGAAGCTGCAGTTAGTTTATAACCTAGCTGAAGAAACAGTCAACAGAACAAAGTACACTTTTCAAATTTAATGTCAGCAGTACAGTTGTTAAGGCGCCTCCAGCATATGCATGTAAGGTAGTCAACGTTTTCATTAAACGTTTACATCCAAATGACCTCACAATTTTACCAAGTATGCATCAGAAATAACCGCACTTTTTATCAAAAGTAACGGCAGAAGCGAAATTGTGGTGCACTGCAGTTACCTGAGGTAATTTAAAGCTTCTTTTAAAACATTAAAATGAACTAATCGTGTAGCAAAACTGCAGTTGCATTAGTGTATAGCCAGACTGCAGTGAAACTAAAGACTGAACAGGATACTGCACAGGTGTCTCTCTTCAAAGTACATGTCAGCTTAAAAAATGCAGTAAACATCCTTTGAAATTACATGTTCCCTACTGCAATCCACCACCCGCATGGTGCCTGTTACACTGACTACGGTTCGTTTGAGCAGTGCAGTTTCTGACCCGGATACTGAAGCTGAAGCACCAGGGCAAGGTTTCAGGGTGCATGGCACTGGCGGCAACTAGTGATCAAAACAACACTTCACATTGATAGGGGCAGCTAAACCCGAGCTTTTCAGCACTGCGTATTGAAAAGACTAAATTGATAAACAAATGATGTCCAAGCAGCGCAAATGGGTGCATCCTGATCTCATATTGGCATGTTTATGCACGTTTATTATCAACGATAAAGTCGTACATCGTGTCTTAATTCTGTCTATTCTTCTGGTAGTCATCGGCCGAAAGCTTCGTTCGCAGAAAATGCGATGCACAGGGTTGTCACTGACTTGCTAAGTCAGGCATAATTGAGAAAGTGTAAACTATCAGCTACAATTGTTATAGATTTTAGAGATGAGGAGAAGCAGCTGTTGTAGAAAAAACTCAGAAACTACAGTGTGAAATTTTATCATTGCAAAGTACTATATTCAAGTTAAAATGCTCAAATGCAATCACATCCCTGAGTAATGTATTAGTTGACAAAAGTTCAATTTTTATCGGTCATGCAAAGTCAGGAAAGACAGTTTTGAAAAATCAGTGTTAACCCTGGATGCATTCGACTCATGCCTTTTATATGCCTTTATCCTAGGTATTGTAAAACAAGGTCACGAAGATGGACGGCTGCACGGAGTTCCTGGAGCTGGCGCAGCACCTGAGCCAGGAGCGGCTGTTCGTGGACTCGGAGCGCAAGAACCTGCAGGCACTGAACCGGCAGGTGCAGAAGACGGTAGAGTGCCTGTTCCACGTGGCGTGGATCGCCAAGCAGCAGCGAATCAACCTGGACGGGCTGATCCTGGCCAAGCCGAACTCGACGCCGTCGGCCTGCTGCCACCGCGCCAACGTGCTGGAGAGCGCCAGCTTCGTCGAGAGCTACAAGCACCTGGGCGTGCACGAGTCGCACTACGGTGAGTTCCTGCAGACGCTGCGCGCCAGCCCCGGACTGGTGGCCATGAGCCTGGCTGCCGGCCAGAAGCTGGACCTGGAGACGATGCACCACACGGTCAACGTGGTGGTCAACTCGGTCTACGGCCACTGCCTGCTGGCCGAGGACGAGCGGCTGGTGCTGCGCGTGCTCAAGCACCTCATGGAGATGCAGCTGGCCACGCACGAGAACCCGCGGCGGCTGCTGCGGCAGGGCACCTGCGCTTTCGGCCGCGTCTACAAGGTCTTCAACGAGGGCCTGTTCTCGGCCAAGCTGTTCCTGACCGGCGCTCTGCACGACCCCATCATGACGCTGCTGATGGAGGACGAGCTGTTCCTGGACATCGACCCGAGCAAGGCGGCCGTGCGCTTCCCGCTGCAGGAGCGGCTGCGGCGCTTCGGCCAGGAGGGCACGGCGCAGTACGCCAGCAACCTGCAGAAGTACCGCAACTGGACCATCCACAAGCTGGTGAACCTGGCCAACAAGTTCATCGCCGGCCTGCGCAACAACCTCTACTGCTTCCCCAGCAACCTGCTCTGGCTGGTCAAGCAGCTGTACAACATGGTGATGAAGGCGCGCAAGGTGGAGGTGCGCGAGGTGGGCGCCATGTGCGCCGACCTGGTCTTCGCCTTCTTCATCTGCCCCGCCATCGTCAACCCCGAGCCCTACGGCATCTGCGACGCGCCCATCAGCCACATCGCCCGCTTCAACCTCATGCAGGTGGCGCAGATCCTGCAGGTGCTGGCCATGGCCAAGTGGGAGGAGCTCGACCCCAAGCTCACCGACCTGTACGGCAAGTTCGACAAGGACTGCATGTCCTCGCTGCTCGACTTCCTGCTCGAGGGCGGCGTCGAGGACGCGCCGCCGGCCGCCGGCCAGCACACACAGGGCCTGGTGCGCACCGCTGCGCTCATCACCGAAAGCGACCTGCAGTGCCTGGTAAGAAGCGTACCTTTACAGCCAATTTCAGCAAATTCTGGCAGCGATACTGATCGTGGGTCATGCAAGCGGCCCGGTACTGACGGACCGACGTTCCATCTTGATTACTGAGCGTTGTCTGAATTTTTGGACGACCCACTGTCAGTATAGAAATATCGACAGTAGCGCCGAACGTGCAGGGCTGGCATATCATTGTCAGTATTGCTGTCTAGGCCTAAATCTCAATACCGCCATCAGCTATGCCGACCCTACACGGCCAATAAGACTGTCAATTTTATCAATTTCAACAAATGCAATGAATTGTACTGACCGTGTAGGCCTGTTAGGCCGGCTGCAGACGAGCGTTGTTTTACGGTGCATTAACGCACCGTTGGACGCACGGTGACGCAGCATCCATTATCCAATGCTGACGTGCAGTGGATAAACGCGCGTTTTGCAGACGGATAATTACGGCGCTTCTTCTACCAGCCTTCTTTAATGCAAGCGTAAGCTAAGGCGCTTTAGTCTATGGCCTTACAGGACGTGCGTTCTAGCAGAACACCCATGTACCGCAGTCAAACCGCGGTCGCAGTCCGGCTGACGCACACACGTGTGCATGCGGCCATTGACAATAATGATTAGGACGAACACACGTCGAGAAAACGCTGCGTCCCGCCGTCAAAGCACCGCTCGTCTGCAGCCGGCCTTACTCAACGTGTTTTTTTTTAAATCGGCAATGGTGTTGGCTGTGTAGGGCCAATGTTGCCCAACACACTCATCATTTCCAATAATGTTCTCTCAAATTTGCCAGATCAACTTCCTGCAGCACATCCTGAACAACAACGCGGAGGACTGGGTCGACAAGAAGGCGCTGCAGAAGCTGCTCAACATGCTGCCGCAGTCGGCACTGCCGCCGAGGGGTGCTACCAACGGCGTGTCGGGCGAGTCGAGCACCTCGGCCTCACCGTCGCCAGCCTCCAAGAAGACGCTGCTGGGCAAGGTAGGCAAGAACCGCACTAAGGGCAGCCACTCGCCCGCCGTCGAGGACCACGGCAGCCCGCTGTTCCAGAACAGCCACGTTCACAGCCACCAGGGCGAGGAGCCGGCCACCATGATGCCCTGCGAGATGGAGGACGTGCTGGTCATCTCACTCAACGCCTGTCTGGAGTGCCCGGGCATGCTGCCCGAGCACAAGATCCTGTCCCTGGAGCAGCAAACCAAGCGCAGCAAGGTCAGGATGAAGGTGGACAACGTGTGCGACGAGACCGGCGCCCCCGGAGAGATGCAGGAGAAGAGGACCAGGTTCTCGCTGTCGCACGACCAGGACTCGATCGGCAACACCAGCGACAACCTGGAGGCCGTGTCGGAGGCGGCCTCCAACCACTCGGTCACCTCCTCGCTGGAGCTGGAGAACGAGAACGACAACCTGTCGGACATGATATCGGCTAACGTGAGGTCAGGGTCTCTCTTTTTATAACAGGTTCTCCCAGACCTGGACTACCTGGAAAAGCCAGGGATGATTGAGTTATTTTATAAAAGTCAGGGAAATATAATACATTTCCGTAAAATTTGTTAAATCCATAAAATCCATAATATTAATCGTTTCAATCATTTTAATGAAAATTTCAATCAATGGAGATAGTAAATTTCTGAGCGAGCTTGCTCCCTTCTCATCGACGTTCTTGTCTTTCAGCGGTCGGGGCACGCCGAACGTGAGCGGCCGCGACACCCCGTCGTCGCAGGTGGAGGAGGAGGAGCGCGAGCACGACCAACGCACCCTGAACCTGCCGGTGACGGCGCAGAAGCAGAACCGCGAGGACATCAGCGACAAGTTCGGCAAGTTCGACATCAAGACCCTGATCGAAGGTGAGCACGGGCGCTTGGTTTCCGGTCTTCAGTGATAATTTTTAACGTGAAAACATTTTTTGATGCAAAAGAAAAGTATTTCGCACGTATTTGTATGTACCGAATGTGATTATCATCCCATATAAAAATGTGAAATTTATCTGTTTCAGGCGACGAGACCGTCTCGCTGGTCAGTGACACGTGGAGCACGGACGTGCTGGCCAGCGACTCGGAGACGGTGGAGCAGGGCGAGCGGCAGCTGGAGGACGCCGCCGCCCTCATGAGCCGCGGGGCGCGCATGCTGGACATCTCGCAGGCCATGGGCCCCGGCAGCAACACGTCGTTGGGCGGGACGAGCGCGCTCGACGTGTTCGACGCGGGCAGCGAGGCCTGGAGCATGGACGTGTCGGCGTCCGACACGGAGCGGCTGCAGGACGTGGACACGGACGACACGGGCAGCATCGCCCGGTCGGACGACACGGCCAGCCTGGCGCGCTCGGACGACGCGTCCCGGCTCGAGCTGGACGCATCGGTCGGTGAGCCGCGGGCCGACGTGCTAGTCAAGGTGGAGGGCCAGGAGCACTGCGGGGACGAGAACGTGACGCCGCGGGCGTCCGGCACCCACAGCCCCGTCGACGGCCCCGGCGTAGGCTGCGGCCCCTCCGGAACCTGGCTGAGCACGCTGCACGCCGCCGCCGGCTTCAAGCCCATCCAGGAATCTCAGGCAGGAAAGCGGCAGAGCAGCGAAGCCCCACTGACGCCGCGAAGCGGTAAGCTAATCGTGTAACTCCGTCGCCTACGAAGGGTTCTCGCAGAAGCCTGGGTAGCTCAGGGGATTTTTGAAAATGTCCAAGTCGTGGGGATTTCATAACTTCTTTAAAAAATCTTTGCTAAATAAGTCAATCGGGATCTGCGTATTTCTGAAAGTTTAAACCAAATTACTTCTTTTAGTTTTTGCAAATCTGTTTGTGAAAATGTCGCAGCCTGGCAAGAACAGTGACACGTGTCTAAAAACGACAAATTTGAGTAAATTCCACTGGACGATGCATTTGGTTGAGCTACTGAAGCTAGGAAAAAGCACGTCAAATTTTTAACCCAGATCAGGGATAGTTAGGGAATTTTATTTTGTCTTGATCCCCTAATGACCGAAGCCTTAATCATTTCCGCAGTGAAAAAGCAGCAGGCAGCCATAAACGATCTAGTCCAGAGCTTCGACGACGTGAGGCTGAGAGGAGGAGAGGAGAAGCCGAAAACCGGAAGAATGGCGGGAGGCTTCAAGTACATCCAAGGCAAGGTGGCCAGCATCGTTAGCGCCTTCGATCCTCTGGCGGAGCCAAACTCATCCATGGATTCGTAAGCTAAAGAACTTTCTCAGTCGGCAAAGCGTTAGTTGGCACTAATGCTGTCATTTTTAAGAAATATGAACAGTAATGAACAGCCCATTGCTCCAGTTATGATTCTGCTGCATCAGCACAAAATGTGGTAAGCGACATTAGAAGCACACACGAGTATTTTTTGGTCATATTACTATATGCTCACCACTTTGACCGCAATGTTGTCTTGTTCGTTCTCTCACAATTTCACTAATTGAGTTATCGTGAATTTTGCTGGTTCAGATACGAGTCACGATTAACATGTCTAGCGAATAGGGCCTGCACGATCTACCACTACTTCTATTACGTATTAGTGAAATTGTGAGAGTATAGACCAAGAAAATATAGCAGCTGAAGTGGAGAACGTGTAATAAAATGCCCAGAAAAGTACTTATACATGCTTCTAATGTCGCTCAATACGTTTTTTGCTGATGAAACCGGAGAAATGCTGTCCAACTTCTTGAGGTGGCAGGTTAGAGGAGTTGCAAGTGCACGCATTATGCCCTGCAATTGTCGAAACCAAAAAAAATCACTGTTTCCGTTGCAGCTACCAGGATTCCAGCATCACCTCGGAGGAGAACTACTGTCCGCCGAGCGACGACACCTCCGCCTCGGAGATCATGGGCATGCAGAGCCTGGGCCGGCTCAGTCTGGCCATGGAGGAGCTGCCGGACAACGGGATCCTCCTGCCGGACATCCCCCTGCCCCTGAACTGCTCCGAGCTGGACGTGCCCTCTGACGTGGATAGCCCGGCCGTCGCCACCTTCGTCCTGAACCGGGGCGTCGTGGACCTGATGGACGAGGGCGAGCCGAGGGCTCCGGTCAGCGACGACGTGGATGGCTCCGGCACCTACCTCTCCCCGAGCCGCCCGCCGCCGCCGCCGCCGCCCTTCTTCGACTGCAACGGTTCGGCCAAGAGGGACCTGCCCGACAGCGCGCTGTCGCAGCTGAGCAGCTCGAGCAGCAGCAGCAACAGCCTGAGCGCCCTCGGCGAGGTCACGAATCACAAGGGGACCGGCCATGGCCTGTCGGACAGCGGCATGGACGCCAGCGGCACCGAGTCTAGCCTGATGGACTCGCCCGTGCCCACGGCCTCGTCCGGGGCCATCCCCAAGTCGATCAGCTTCGACAAGACGGCGGAGAAAGGAGACAAGGTGAGGCTGGTGCCGCTCGATTCAGCGAGCATTTCTTGACATGGCTACATTTTAACAAGCAGTTGTGGCCTGGAAAAGTCATGGCGGTAAATATAACCTGGAAAAGTCTTGGACGTGGACGTGGCCTAGAAAAATCATGTATATAGAAGTGGTCTGGAAAGGTTATGGTGGTAGATATTGATAGCATTCTGGAAAGGGCTTTGGGGTGGAAAGTGGTTGGGCCGACAACCACCAAATTCTGAATCCGAAATTTCAAAGGACGCGGGCGACGAAACCAAAATTCCATTACGTTTCCCCCAATTTGAATCCCCCGCCCTGTACTCAGCTGCTCCAGCAGTGCTCACGACAACGATTCGGCCATGTTCGCGAGACCCAACCAGCTTGGTTGGGTGTCAGCCAGCAGATATAGCATGGAAGAGTCTTGGACGTAGACGTGGCCTAGAAAATCATGTATATAGATATGGCCTTGAAAAGTCAGGGCAGTAGATACGGTCTGGAATAATCGTGGAAATGGATATGATCTTGAAAACTCATGGAAGTAGATACAGTATGGCTTGGAATAGTCATGGATGTAGATCTGGCTAAGATATGGCATGGAAATAGGTATTGCTTTTAATAGATTCAATTCAATTCAATTCAACTGAGTACCCTACTAGCAGCATGTGTTGCCCTCAGTATAGCTTGCAGTATTGCATGGATATGACAAGGAAAAGTCCTTGAAATTTATATGGCATGGAAATGTCGTAGATGACAAATTGGTGCTGACGTGGTTATTACCCCATTAAACGCTAACCCAAAACTTGTCGCTTTGATCTCAGTGACGTAATGGTCCTGTTTCTCTTCCTCGACAGGAAACGCTGGACGGCGACGACTCCAAAAAGAAGAGCATTTTCAAGATCCTGAAGATGTCGCTGAAGCGGCCTGGGAGGAAAGGAAGTCGCTATCTTGAGGAGCAGAGGCACTACGAGAGGGGTGAGGGTTAGCCCTGGCGCGTTTGTTGCCAATGCATGCCTTGCGGTTAAATTTAAACTGGTGTTCTTGTTGGAATCCGCAGGAGCTAACGACGCTGGCCACGAGACGTTGACGGCCGGCTATCAGCAGCGGAAATCTCAGCCGCAAGATAGAGGTTCGTAATACGATTAAGACCTTATTTTTTTAAAAACAAAATCAGACCCTCTGCGTTAAAACTCTAACCCATGGTACCTATGGTTAGATCTAATTTTCGTGAAACACGATAGTAGCCAGAGTGAAGAGCATACAATAAAATGGCCAAAAAGTACTCGCGTGTACGTGTAATATCGCTTACTACGTTTTGCGCTGATTAAAACAGAATCGTAATTGGAGCAAAGGGCTGGTTTTTTAGCAGAGGGTCTTTAATTGAGTTAAAACGTTTTTTTTCGGGGCAGACTCTCGCAACCAGGTGCAGTTCTTGACGGAGACGGGAGACGACATCCTGGCCAAGTACCGCAAGAAGACGACCTCGGTGACGTCCGACGAATCCGTCTACAGCTGCAGCGGGCCGCTGGTCAACGACGCCGAGCAGGGCTTGGGCCGCATGAACGGCCACGCCGCGACGACTGGGCCCCGCTCGGCCGCGCTGTCCGGCGAGGATGACTCGCCCGCCATCGACTCGGCGAACTTCGAGGAGTCGTTCGCCTTCGTGAACGCAAAGCGCAAGCTGCGGCTGGTGCTGAGCACGGCGGACGCGCAGACCTCGCCCTGGCTCCGCAAGACCGTGATGGGCGGCGCCCGCATGGACGGGCTGGACAAGGGCAACAACGAGCTGGTGGCCTTTCTCAAGACGCAGCTGGCCGAGGCCATCAACCTGCAGGACCGCAGCCTCACGGCGCAGCTGCACGAGACGCTGCGCTGCATCAGCATCTTCGACAAGGCTGGGTATGAGAAAACTCTTTCGGATACTGAGAATCGCCGAAAAATCCTCTGAATATAGTGCAGATCGCATTCAAATTGCCTGCAAATTATGCTGAACGTTGTGCAAATCGCCAGAAATTGTCTGGAAATTGTGCAAGTCACCCAATAATGCTCTGAAAAATCTGAAAATCGTCCAGAAATTATCTAAGAATTCTGCCCAATCGTTCAAAAATGGTCTAATTAATTCTGCAAGTAGCCCAAAAGTATCTCAAAATTCTGTAAATCGTCCAAAAATGCTCTTAATGATTCTGCAAGTTTTCCAAATGTTATCTAAAAATTCAGCAAATCGCCCAAAATTTCTCTAAAAGTTCTGCAAATGCACCAGAACTTCTCTAAAATCATGGTATCACCATTGCTGTTTTTGTTTTTTTTTATTAAAAAAACTGTGGATTAAAATCCATTGTTTCATGAATTTTTTCAATTTTTACTTTCTTGAGCAAAAATTCATGCTGACATGTCCGTTCCTGTTTCCACCATTTTCAGATGCAAGAAGCTGTTCAACTCCCTGAAGGAGGATTACACGAACCGCTACCCGTACATCGCGTACCTGATACGCTGCCGGCAGGGCCTGCTCTCGGCCCTGGCGCACCTCGAGCGGCTGCTTAAGAGAGTCGAGCGGCAAGTTGGCGCTACGTCCACCCTTTTCTCCCCGCGCGATTGTCGATGACGGCAGCCTAACGTCTCTCTTTTTCAGGGACAAAGCCGTGTGCAGCCAGTTCATGATCTCCGTCTGCGTCCGCTTCTTCCTCGAGCACCACGACAGGGCCATCCACAACTTCTTGAACGACTTCCAGAAGCTCACGGTGTCCGACGAAAAGGTAACGGTCATCACCAGGTCATCGGGCCGATTTCAAATGCCTGAACTAGCTGACTGTTTTCCTCCCATTTCAGACCGAATTCGTGGAGAAATTCCTTCGCTTTCTCTACGAGCAGATGGAGCTGGACCCGATCTGGCAGGGGGCCAGCGTGGTCCAGATCGAGCTGGCGCAGAGCGCCATCGAGCGCAGCATCATGAGCCAGATCTGCATCCACGCGCTCTACCCCAACGGCGACGGAGACGTACACAGAGACCAGTCAGTGACCGTTTAGTTTTGTCAAATTTTATGTTGTCCTTGTTTTTAATGCCCTTCAGAGATCGCAGGTCACTGCTTGCCACGCGAAAGCCTTTCTGAGATATTTTTGAATTACAGTCAAACCTCGTTATAACGAATTACTGTTATAACGAACAGTATTTCCAATCCCCGTCACAGCCTATACGGAAATAATGTTAATTTATACTGTTATAACGAATTGGATAAAACGAATTATCGGCTATAGCAAACAGATTTTCGAGGTTACATACACTAAGGTTACAGAACATCACTTGAAAAACACTGGCTAAGCCCATTTATCTGCTCACAGAAGGTGCTGTCAGGATGTCATCGATCTGATGACAGACTTCCCGTTGCGAGACAGTCCCATTTGCGCGTGTATTTGCACATTCTTCAAAAAACATTATTTCAGACAACTTTTACTCGTAAGTGTGCAGTGTAGTCAAGTGTCTGAATGAAATTTTGACTTCCTTCTCATTCAAACTTTTGACACTTTTGGACACTTAGGGCAAATGTCACGAAAGAAATCATAAACGATCTTCAATAGCAGATTATTTCAAATAAATCACCGATGTGCCCTCAGAAAAGTTGGTCATGTATAAATACAATTTATTTTTAAAGACTCCTATTTTTTCTGGCTACTGATATAACGAACTATTGTCCAATGCAATTCGTTATAACGAGGTTCGGCCGTAATAAATACACATCTGCGAAAATGGTTAAGGGGGAGTAATTGGAGTCTTTGCTCCCCTTTAAGGCGCTTATTTGCTAATTTATTTGTTTTGTTTCCTCAAAATCTCCATCTAGGGTGCTGCACGAACACATTCTGAAACTTTCCAAGGTCATCAGTCCGGATCACAAGGATCTACGAATACCAAAGGTGAGGATTTTGCGCGGCCCTCGGGTGCTGTGTAAGTCTGTGTCCCACAGAACACAAGAAACCTGGGAATGGTCGGAGAAATTTTGAATGTTTTCAGTAAGTTACGGGATGTCTTAACTTTTTGTAGGCTAAATTGGCTAAATTAATCATTCCTGATCTACGAGCATGCATTCGCCTGCTGCGCTCTTATATTTTTAATTTTAGATTTTGCAAATCTTTTTGTGAAAATGTGTGTTAGTTTTGAGGCTCAATTTTCAAATAAATTTCGCCTATAACGTCAGCATCTTATCACTACTTTTGAATAAGATTTTAAAAAATCCTTTAAAATGAATTATTGATGATTTAGCTGTACAAAAATTTAATGAAAAATACCGTAGTGTTTTTTTCAGGTAAATGCACCGTAATTCATCATAATCAACATTCATTAATCTTTTCCTGGAAAACCATTTCGCAGAATATGTACTCGAATTCCTCATTGCTGGTCGTTTTTCGAAAAGCAATTTTACTAGTTCCTTAAGATATTTGTTTTTAAGATATGGGCGAAAACCTATCACTCGAGGTCTATTTTTGTCGAGGAAATTTCGCCCACGTCGTTTCTCGCAGAAGCAATCAATATTTCCGAACATTTCCCGAGAGGGTTCGCCTGTAGTACTCGCGCTCAATATTGCTTCTGGTATATTCCGAGAACGCTGATGAAAACATGCTTAAATGTACATCCGCATCTGAAAATTTTCCAAGAGGTCCGCCTGAAATCTTGCGCTCAAAATTGCTTTTTTTGGTGATATTTCCAAGAACGCTGCTGAAAACATGCTTAAATCTAAATCCGCAACTGAGGGTCGGTTGTTTTCACTAAATGTCCGACGATGGGGAACTGGTCGGGGGAGAGTAAATTTTTAACCGAAAGCGAGAACCCCGTGTGCTGAATTAAATGGAATCGAAATTAATCGCATATTTTTCTTTTTTCGTCGCAGATGTATCACTACGAGTGCCCGTGGCCATCTGCGCAGGCCGAGATAATCACCATAAACGCTTACAAGGTACGGTAAAAATTTCTGTCAGCCGCCAGTTTCTGTTAACCGTCAGTCCGTTATTAAAAGTTAATTAAATAACAGAAGTTATTAGTACGTACGCACATACATATATATTGTACTCCATATACGGTATGTTGTATACCAATTAGAGAAGAAGAAGAATTTATCCAGCTCGAAGGGGGAATAACCCCTTATGGATAAGAATGTATATTTTCAATAGGTTAAATAAAGAAAATAATGAAAATAAGAAAAAGGGAAAAGTTATAAAAACATGAGTTGAGGGGAGGGAGGAGCCGGTCCCCAGTTCCAAGGAACGCCTTAAGTTAGTCGTAGCGAGGCCCGCCGAATGTTTCCGTTGTATCACAGTCCTGTCTCCCCCGCAGACTCCCGGCGACAAGCTGCAGTGCGTGGTGCGCTGCTGCACGACCATCATGAACCTGCTGAGCATGGCCAGCCAGAAGTCGGTGCCGGCGGCCGACGACTTCATCCCCGTGCTCGTCTACATCCTGATCAAGGCCAACCCCACGAACCTGCTGTCCACCGTGCAGTACGTGAACAGCTTCTACCAGAAGCAGCTGAAGGGCGAGGACGAGTACTGGTGGACGCAGTTCTGCTCGGCCGTCGAGTTCATCAAGACCATGGACTACACGGAGTGACGATGACAGTCCACTTTCCGCGAAAGCCCCCGTTGGGGCGCCTAAGGTACCGTGCCCTGCCGTCAGGCCCTCGCAGAGGCCCTGATGGCGAACTTAATCGCAAGAGATTGTCGGCGAGGACCCGCTTCCCTACTTAACGGCTCGTCCACTTTGGCCTTTTTGGACTTTTTTTCAGTTTTTCTGCGTTTGTATATTTTATTATTATTTTTGTTTTGTTCTTCTTTTGCACCTAAAAATATTGCTCGTTTCGTAGCCCCTGTGGTTTGCCCCCGGTTAATCACGTAACCCCTTACGTGGCAGAAATACACGGTCCGAGGATGCGGAATGGATAGGATTTCGGGTAAATGACGCTCATGATGCCGAAGTTTTGTTTTCCAGCATTTGATGCGTAACCGCGGTCCGAGGCTGCTTCCACCCGTGGCTACACGCGCATCGAACAAAGTGTGGATACGTAAGCTCGAGAAATGGACGTCGATGTAACACGGGAAAAGATGTTTAATCCCAGCTTACTTGAAGCCGGAATAACTGCGGTTTAATTTGTTTATATCGCATTTTATGTTTATTTATGTTCAGTTATTTCCTTTTTCACTAACGAGTGAATCTGGAAATTCGCTCGGAAAATCCGGTAAAACAAAATTGAAATTGAAATGTTTATGAATCCCTCAATTTAACTTCACAAATTTGCATTAATTTCCGGTAAATTCCATGGCAAATCAGGTAACCGGGTAAAACAAAATGAAAATTTGACTGAAAAAGCAACTCGAAATTTGTGCATTTCATTCTTGGACAAAAACGACATAACCGCATTGGACATTTTTGTGTTATTTCTTCAGTTCATGCAATGAAATTATTTTGATATTTCAGTTTGCCGCGACCTTTTCATAACCTTTTTCACCTCGGCAGCGCTCCATGCCCCAAGTGCTATAGTGGGCTTTTTGCCTACCTCGCTCGGCCATTTTTTTTTCTTTCTTTTTTTTTTAAAAAAATACCCGCAAAAATGTTTTCGTTTACGCCCTGATTTTGTCCTCGTTTATATAGATATATTTTCATTGTTTATAGTTGATATCGAAAAGCTAATAAAAGAAATATAACGATTTTTTTGTTTTTTCACCGAGATATAGCAAAGTTTGGGTTCGAGATCTAGTCCGATTAGCAAACCGACGATGAAGACTGTTTTATATATTGGCTCTTCGTGGATGTGTTATGACTATTTTTATGTATTTCAATTTATTGATGAGGAGGGTGTTGTTTTAGTATGTTATAAGTATGTTAACTCCTTGAAAAGCCACTGAAGTTTTTAATTCCTGGAAAAGCTATTTTAAAGAAATGGCTAATGTTTCAACTCTGGAAAATAGAACTGATTTTAAATTTTGAATTTCTAGCAAGTCATCGTTTATGGAAAAAATTATTTTCAGATTTTAATTCCTTTGAAAAGCAGTTATTAACTCGTTTTAAAAAATTTTAATATTGAAAAAATCATTTACACTTGAATATTTTTAAGTGTTAATGATTTTCCAATATTTGAAACATATAATTGAAAACATTAATACGAGTTTATAATGGCTTTTCAAGGGAGTTAAAAACATCAAAACAAAATTTTTCCTGGATATTTTTAGGAAAAATTTTGTTTTGATATTTTTAACTCCCATGAAAAGCCATAAAAACTCGTATTAATGTCTTTAATTAAAGGAAAATCGTTGGCACTTCCAAATCGCCATGGAAATAACTGAAAATTACTGAAGCCAATCATTAATTTGGCAATGATAATTTGCACAAAATAATGATGCAAATTGGTTAAAATAGGCTTTCATCATATGAAAACTCAGTGGTCAAATGTAAGTTGAGACAAGTCTAAATCTGCAAAAATTGAAACATAATTTTTTGATTATTTCCTGTATTTACCGAACATTTTGCTTTCGTACTTATTGAAATGTTTATTTCCTGGATTCATCAAACATTTTGCTTTTGTACCTAATGAAATTTTTGTTTCCTGAATTCATCAAACATTTTGCTTTTGTACCTAATGAAAATTTTTGTTTCCTGAATTCATCGAAAATTGTACATGTGCATTACCTAATGACTTTCTTTTGAGTGTTTTCAGGAGCACCAGGACCGGCCTGGGACAGCCCCAGGGTGAGCTACTCTTAACCACTCCGCACCCCCTCCCCTGATTTTCTTTTGTCTCCCCCACAGGTGACATCGACCCCCTGGGCCAGACGGAGGGGAGGGAGACGCGTGCTCCCCTATTGTGCCCCTCGACCAATAGCACGAGCCGGTGAGCGTCTCATTGGGCACCCAGAGCACGAACGAGAAAAACCGCAGATTTTTGAAATTTGGACGACCGTAAAACACAACTACGAGCCGAGCTGGTCAGATCAACAGTTGGATAACAGCAAAACTTTCTGACATCTGTGCATCAGAAGCTACGGGCCATGAGTGACACTGCTCCAGAAACACACTAGGAAATGCACTAGGTGAGCTCTCCAAGGCGTCGTTGACCTTTGAACTTTGTGTTCTCTACGTGCATGTTTTTCCAGCTTGAACAGCTATAGCATGGGTTGTTTAGGAGCAGTCTGTAAGCATGTTGATCTCGGCAAGTCATGTTCGTGAACCTGAGTGCCTGTCTTGACTTGGCTCGGCTCGAGTAAACTTAGACCTTCACTTGACTACAAAATTTAAAGGAGCTGAAAATGATTAAGAATAGTGTATGTAAGTCGAAATGAATCAGCCTGATTTGAACTAAGTTTGAACAAAAATGCTTCCCAAAAATAATTGTCTGTGTGCATTTCTGCTGTGATTTAAAATCATATAGATTTCCTTCATTTGAATAATAATGATATTGCCAAATAAATGCACCAAATGCACTGCTGAGTATGCCAAAGTGCATGTAAAACAATTTTCTACTAAACAGTTATTCTCTAGAAATTTAATTTAACCTTGCAGCACATTTTACTCAAATGTTCAAATACTCAAATTTCGAAAATTTGCCTAATTTGACCCTGAATTAAGTTTTATAGTGTTGATAAGACTTTTTTACTTATTATTTTTTTCCAATTCCTATCTTTTGCATGCTATTTTAAAATAAGAAATTTTCATTCATGTTTACTATATAGTGTTGACAAGTTTTTTACTTATTTGTTTTTCAATTCTTATCTTTTGCATGCTTTTTTAAAATAAAAAAATTTCTTCATGTTTACTAGTGTTGACAAGACTTTTTTACTTATTATTATTTTTTAATTCCCATCTTTTGCAAGCTATTTTAAAATTAAAAATTTTCATTCATGTTTAGGGCTATAAATTGTTACAGTTCAGCTGTTATTGTGGCATAATCCGGAGTGAAACATTCAGGTGCTTGTTTGCATCTGCTCTCAGTGCTGTCTGTGAGGTCATGTCTGGCCATGGCAAGATTGCAGCTGCAATTTTCCTCCAAAATGATTGCACCCACGAAACCGTTGGAGCCCCTCGAGTCAGCTGGGTCCTCCTTGTGGATTTGTATGTCCACAAAAGGAGTCAAATTCGCTGAATAGAGTCTGGGGTCCGTTGGCCCCATTGTGCAGCTTCTTACTCAATTTAGCACCAACTGAAATTTCCCTACCAAGTTTTGAATTTTGAATTCATAGGCACAATCAGTTATTTAACTGATATTTTCGTCTTTTGTGGCCAGAACCGTTGGAAGTCTCGTATGTTTTTGCCTTAAATTTCGTTAATGTGAAAAAGTTCATACGTGCTTTTCAACGGCTTTTCATTTTGTGAAGAGATGAAAAATAAAAGTGTGAATTTTTGTTAGTGATTAAACGAGACATGACGAGATCATAAAAAATCGTTTTAAACTTCCATTCAAATGTCAAATAATGTGAAAACATTTTAAAATGCATTCTGAATTTCTTAACCAAACATTCATGGTCACTGATAGGTGCATTTTGCTTTGAGGCTGATTAGTTAGTTTTAGGCATCTGGTTGCACAAAAGCTGTATTTTTACACAGCTAATTTCTGGTTGACACAAAAATAGCTGCATTTTTACACAGCTAGTTACTGGTTTGCACAAAAATAGTTGTATTTTTACACAGCTAGTTACTGGTTTGCAAAAAATAAGTGCATTTTTACAAAGCTAGTTACTGGATTGCACAAAAATAGCTGCATTTTTACACAGCTAGTTGCTGGTTTGCAAAAAATAGGTGCATTTTTACACAGCTAGTTACTGGATTGCACAAAAATAGCTGCATTTTTACACAGCTAGTTACTGGTTTGCAAAAAATAGGTGCATTTTTACAAAGCTAGTTACTGGTTTGCACAAAAATAGGTGCATTTTTACAAAGCTAGTTACTGGTTTGCACAAAAATAGCTGCATGTTTACACAGCTAGTTACTGGTTTGCAAAAAATAGGTGCATTTTTACAAAGCTAGTTACTGGTTTGCACAAAAATAGCTGCATTTTTATACAGCTAGTTACCGGTTTGCACAAAATCAACCGGATGACAAGAGCTAACATCAAAAATTGTTTCCTCGTGACTTATTATGTCTTATCATTTCAGAGCCACCGCACCTCCACCGGTCCACCACGATGGCATCCAAGCCGGGGCTCCTGGAGACGGACCTGGACCAGTGCTCGTATGTGGACAACGACTCGAGCATGACCGCGGGGCATCCGCAACCGACCCCCGACGATGACCTGGAGACCGCCATCGTGCAGACGGCCAGCAGCTTCGCGACCATCAAGGAGTCGCTGCACAACCTGCTGGAGAAGATGCGGCTGAACAGGATGGACACCCCCAGGAAGTGTCCACCAACCCCGGCCCGGACCGATGGCCCGTTGGTGTCCGCCGTGGAGGATGACCGCCGCAGCGCCGTGCCGTGGTGGTCGTCGGAGAGCTCCTGCGAGTGCGACTCGGACTCGGATGACTCGGGGTTCCAGTTCGGACCCGATAACCGCAAGTACGTGATGGACCACTCGGGCAGCAGCGAGACCAGCGAGGGTTCGGTCTGGGATACCGGCTTCGGCTGCGAAGAGACCACCGCCGTGCCGCGTGCCGTTGACCGGTGCCCGATGCCCGGTGGTGGTGCGCTGCCCGGTAACACACACAGCAAGTATAGGGCGAGGGAGGTGCTCGCCGGAAAAGGTCAGCCGCAAGTTCCGATGACCCATCGGTGGTCAAAAGATTCGAGTTGATAATGTTTTGCTTTTTGCTTTAGGGCAGCTCAAGTTGGCGTTGTACATCAACAGCGGATTGCTGACCGTTCACGGTATTGGACTTTTGATTGTTTTTGGGTTTAGGTTTATTAGCTCGGTGACTCGGCATGTGTAAAATAGAGGTATGTTGCAGTTTTGAGAAAAATGGAAAACGAAGAAAAATATATTTTAGACGTTTTTAAAAATTATGTTCGTGGTTTTGATGTGCTCGTGTGTTTCAAAAATTCTTAGTCGCGTAACCTGAACTAAAAAAGTGTTTAAACAAGACATTATTCTACGACACTGTGTGCAAAAAATCGCTAAAATTGTTATGCAAATTGTGCCGATCTCGTTAAACATTGTTTGAAAACACCTAAACTAATCATTGTTTTACAAAAACTGTGTCCCAAAAATAGCTAAAATAGTTATACAAATTGTGCCAAAATTGCTAAATATTGTTTGAAAACACCTAAACTAAACATTGTCTTACAACGCTGTGCTAAAAATTGCTACAATAGTTATACAAATTATGCCAAAATCACTAAACATTGTTTGAAAACACCACGTGCTAGCAAATAGCAGAAATCACCAAAAATTGTTTTAAAACATTGTGCTAAAACCAATATTTCTTTTCAACTGTGCTGCAAACCACTATAAGTTTAAAACAGTTTTAACGGTATTTTATTTTTCTGTTCTGTTAGAAATCACAAAATCATTGTTTTAAAACACAGTTTGCTAAAAAATGTTTTAAACATTTTGCAAAAACACTCAGTACTGTTTCAAAACTATGTAAGAAAAAAATCGTTTTGAACATTGTGCTGAAAAATCACAAAATATTTTGGCAAAAACGATACTAGCAACAATGCATTGAAACACCATGCTATGATAAAAATCACTAAAGATCCATGAGAATTGTTTTAAAGTACATGCATTTTTGATCAATCTAAAATTTCCTCGCATTTTCTTCCAGTGGAAAAGGCAAAGAAGCTGCAATCGAAGAAGAGCAAGCTGTGCAATTCCTACGTCCGAGTAAGTAACTTCACATCTATGCCACTAATTAATCTAACTTCACCAAATTCACCAAATTATCATCCGAAGATCGAAGTGATACCCAAGCCATCGAAGAGGCCCAACTGCCGCACGTTGCTGGTCAAGAGCGACAACTGTCCGCTGTTCGACCAAAAATTTTCCTTGTGAGTATTGGCTTTATCGGCACATTTATTTATCACTGCTGTAACCAAATTATTTACTGACTTTGAAATCATCTCGCAGTGAGCTTACGAGCAGCAACGAAAGCAAGCGCGTGTTTATTTCCGTATGGCATCGAGATCTGTACAGGAGGTAAGGCTGTTAGAATAATTGTTAATAATGTTAATAATGATTGTTAACATTTTTTAGAAAGAAGAATAATTTCTCGAAATTTTATTTTGCAGAAATAGCGAGTTTTTGGGCTGCATGTCTTTCGGCATCGCTCATGTCACCAAGCATGTAAGGTGGTTTTTCACATGACAATAATGCGCTAAATCAATTTTTACACCTGGATTTTTGTTTTTAGCCTGTGCATGGCTGGTACCGGCTCATGACCAACAAGCTGGGCAAGAACAAGCACTTCGAGGTGAAGTCTGACGGCAAGATATCGTCCATCTTGAGAAAAGGTTCGGTGGTCAAAGTATTTGCATCGCGAACACTTAAAAATTCTTTAAAATATCCTTATAACATGTTGATTGTGCAAAAAACGCTTGTCTTCATAATTGTGTTAAAATAACAAAACATTGTGCTAAAATACCTGAATTGTGTTAACAGTCGCTAATAACGTTTTTTAAAACAATATGTGCTAAACATCATAAAAATATTTTACAACTTTTAACTACTTATTTTCATGGTTTTGATTAAGACACAGAAATTGTTTGACAGATGGCGCAAAAATCCTAAACATTGTTTTCAAACATCTTAATTTAGCTTAGATTCTCTAATAAATGTTTTAAAAATTGTGTTAAAATCACCGAAAATTGTTTTAAAACATCTAATAACTGTTTTAATTGGTAATTTTTCAAAAACACCTTTCTCTTTATCATTCCTCAATTTTTATAATACGCTGGAAAATAGTTTCATGAAAACTGTACTGAAAATCCCCTATTTCTGGTAATTTTTCAAAAACGTTTCGCTATGCCGTTCCTGAATTATTAAAATACCATGAAATAAATATGAAAAATGCCACGAAAAAATACCTTAAATTAAAATTCCGTGATAATGTGAGCTTTTTCAAAGAAATGTTGTTATTTAAGGAAATTATGTTTTAAATAATCAGGGAAATTTTCTATGGTTGGTCATGGAGGCTCGGTGGCTGAAATACTTTTGTAAATTTACTATAAAACAGCAGCGGAACTTATTTCCAATTTCATCGCTTAATTTCGTTTCAGTCGGATTCTACTCGTCCTCGGCCAATCTGAGCAGGCCGGACAGCAAAGAAAACCTGCTTCCTGCTGCAGCGAAGGTAATTCACCGTGGGAACCCGGCAAGGAAAAATATATTTATTTGAACAAAAGTGATATCAGAAATGTTGATGTCATGAAATTTATTTTTGCAGTATTTTTCTGTTCAGCGAGGCATTGTCCCTAGTCATCAACACCACCACAACCAACACCATAACCACGTTCACAGCCGGCCTTCGTGTGCACCCAACGGCAGTTCGGAACATGGTGTGACAGTCAGAGTTCGGGCCCAGATCGAGTGTTGGGGAACGAATGGAAAGTGCGGCGAAAACCACGCAGCCCCAAGGCGGAGTTCGAGCATTTTGAAAAGCAAGGAAAACACCGTAAGCACTGACTCTAACGAGATGAAAATGCAGGTGGACCGGCCTAGGACTCTCGGCTCCTTGGAGTTGTTCATGGACGCGAGCATGGAGGAGGACCGCCAGGAGACGAAGAGCTTGACCGCGGAGATGAAGTACCCGAGTGACTTCCATTCAAATGTCAAATAATGTGAAAACATTTTAAAATGCATTCTGAATTTCTTAACCAAACATTCATGGTCACTGATAGGTGCATTTTGCTTTGAGGCTGATTAGTTAGTTTTAGGCATCTGGTTGCACAAAAGCTGTATTTTTACACAGCTAATTTCTGGTTGACACAAAAATAGCTGCATTTTTACACAGCTAGTTACTGGTTTGCACAAAAATAGTTGTATTTTTACACAGCTAGTTACTGGTTTGCAAAAAATAAGTGCATTTTTACAAAGCTAGTTACTGGATTGCACAAAAATAGCTGCATTTTTACACAGCTAGTTGCTGGTTTGCAAAAAATAGGTGCATTTTTACACAGCTAGTTACTGGATTGCACAAAAATAGCTGCATTTTTACACAGCTAGTTACTGGTTTGCAAAAAATAGGTGCATTTTTACAAAGCTAGTTACTGGTTTGCACAAAAATAGGTGCATTTTTACAAAGCTAGTTACTGGTTTGCACAAAAATAGCTGCATGTTTACACAGCTAGTTACTGGTTTGCAAAAAATAGGTGCATTTTTACAAAGCTAGTTACTGGTTTGCACAAAAATAGCTGCATTTTTATACAGCTAGTTACCGGTTTGCACAAAATCAACCGGATGACAAGAGCTAACATCAAAAATTGTTTCCTCGTGACTTATTATGTCTTATCATTTCAGAGCCACCGCACCTCCACCGGTCCACCACGATGGCATCCAAGCCGGGGCTCCTGGAGACGGACCTGGACCAGTGCTCGTATGTGGACAACGACTCGAGCATGACCGCGGGGCATCCGCAACCGACCCCCGACGATGACCTGGAGACCGCCATCGTGCAGACGGCCAGCAGCTTCGCGACCATCAAGGAGTCGCTGCACAACCTGCTGGAGAAGATGCGGCTGAACAGGATGGACACCCCCAGGAAGTGTCCACCAACCCCGGCCCGGACCGATGGCCCGTTGGTGTCCGCCGTGGAGGATGACCGCCGCAGCGCCGTGCCGTGGTGGTCGTCGGAGAGCTCCTGCGAGTGCGACTCGGACTCGGATGACTCGGGGTTCCAGTTCGGACCCGATAACCGCAAGTACGTGATGGACCACTCGGGCAGCAGCGAGACCAGCGAGGGTTCGGTCTGGGATACCGGCTTCGGCTGCGAAGAGACCACCGCCGTGCCGCGTGCCGTTGACCGGTGCCCGATGCCCGGTGGTGGTGCGCTGCCCGGTAACACACACAGCAAGTATAGGGCGAGGGAGGTGCTCGCCGGAAAAGGTCAGCCGCAAGTTCCGATGACCCATCGGTGGTCAAAAGATTCGAGTTGATAATGTTTTGCTTTTTGCTTTAGGGCAGCTCAAGTTGGCGTTGTACATCAACAGCGGATTGCTGACCGTTCACGGTATTGGACTTTTGATTGTTTTTGGGTTTAGGTTTATTAGCTCGGTGACTCGGCATGTGTAAAATAGAGGTATGTTGCAGTTTTGAGAAAAATGGAAAACGAAGAAAAATATATTTTAGACGTTTTTAAAAATTATGTTCGTGGTTTTGATGTGCTCGTGTGTTTCAAAAATTCTTAGTCGCGTAACCTGAACTAAAAAAGTGTTTAAACAAGACATTATTCTACGACACTGTGTGCAAAAAATCGCTAAAATTGTTATGCAAATTGTGCCGATCTCGTTAAACATTGTTTGAAAACACCTAAACTAATCATTGTTTTACAAAAACTGTGTCCCAAAAATAGCTAAAATAGTTATACAAATTGTGCCAAAATTGCTAAATATTGTTTGAAAACACCTAAACTAAACATTGTCTTACAACGCTGTGCTAAAAATTGCTACAATAGTTATACAAATTATGCCAAAATCACTAAACATTGTTTGAAAACACCACGTGCTAGCAAATAGCAGAAATCACCAAAAATTGTTTTAAAACATTGTGCTAAAACCAATATTTCTTTTCAACTGTGCTGCAAACCACTATAAGTTTAAAACAGTTTTAACGGTATTTTATTTTTCTGTTCTGTTAGAAATCACAAAATCATTGTTTTAAAACACAGTTTGCTAAAAAATGTTTTAAACATTTTGCAAAAACACTCAGTACTGTTTCAAAACTATGTAAGAAAAAAATCGTTTTGAACATTGTGCTGAAAAATCACAAAATATTTTGGCAAAAACGATACTAGCAACAATGCATTGAAACACCATGCTATGATAAAAATCACTAAAGATCCATGAGAATTGTTTTAAAGTACATGCATTTTTGATCAATCTAAAATTTCCTCGCATTTTCTTCCAGTGGAAAAGGCAAAGAAGCTGCAATCGAAGAAGAGCAAGCTGTGCAATTCCTACGTCCGAGTAAGTAACTTCACATCTATGCCACTAATTAATCTAACTTCACCAAATTCACCAAATTATCATCCGAAGATCGAAGTGATACCCAAGCCATCGAAGAGGCCCAACTGCCGCACGTTGCTGGTCAAGAGCGACAACTGTCCGCTGTTCGACCAAAAATTTTCCTTGTGAGTATTGGCTTTATCGGCACATTTATTTATCACTGCTGTAACCAAATTATTTACTGACTTTGAAATCATCTCGCAGTGAGCTTACGAGCAGCAACGAAAGCAAGCGCGTGTTTATTTCCGTATGGCATCGAGATCTGTACAGGAGGTAAGGCTGTTAGAATAATTGTTAATAATGTTAATAATGATTGTTAACATTTTTTAGAAAGAAGAATAATTTCTCGAAATTTTATTTTGCAGAAATAGCGAGTTTTTGGGCTGCATGTCTTTCGGCATCGCTCATGTCACCAAGCATGTAAGGTGGTTTTTCACATGACAATAATGCGCTAAATCAATTTTTACACCTGGATTTTTGTTTTTAGCCTGTGCATGGCTGGTACCGGCTCATGACCAACAAGCTGGGCAAGAACAAGCACTTCGAGGTGAAGTCTGACGGCAAGATATCGTCCATCTTGAGAAAAGGTTCGGTGGTCAAAGTATTTGCATCGCGAACACTTAAAAATTCTTTAAAATATCCTTATAACATGTTGATTGTGCAAAAAACGCTTGTCTTCATAATTGTGTTAAAATAACAAAACATTGTGCTAAAATACCTGAATTGTGTTAACAGTCGCTAATAACGTTTTTTAAAACAATATGTGCTAAACATCATAAAAATATTTTACAACTTTTAACTACTTATTTTCATGGTTTTGATTAAGACACAGAAATTGTTTGACAGATGGCGCAAAAATCCTAAACATTGTTTTCAAACATCTTAATTTAGCTTAGATTCTCTAATAAATGTTTTAAAAATTGTGTTAAAATCACCGAAAATTGTTTTAAAACATCTAATAACTGTTTTAATTGGTAATTTTTCAAAAACACCTTTCTCTTTATCATTCCTCAATTTTTATAATACGCTGGAAAATAGTTTCATGAAAACTGTACTGAAAATCCCCTATTTCTGGTAATTTTTCAAAAACGTTTCGCTATGCCGTTCCTGAATTATTAAAATACCATGAAATAAATATGAAAAATGCCACGAAAAAATACCTTAAATTAAAATTCCGTGATAATGTGAGCTTTTTCAAAGAAATGTTGTTATTTAAGGAAATTATGTTTTAAATAATCAGGGAAATTTTCTATGGTTGGTCATGGAGGCTCGGTGGCTGAAATACTTTTGTAAATTTACTATAAAACAGCAGCGGAACTTATTTCCAATTTCATCGCTTAATTTCGTTTCAGTCGGATTCTACTCGTCCTCGGCCAATCTGAGCAGGCCGGACAGCAAAGAAAACCTGCTTCCTGCTGCAGCGAAGGTAATTCACCGTGGGAACCCGGCAAGGAAAAATATATTTATTTGAACAAAAGTGATATCAGAAATGTTGATGTCATGAAATTTATTTTTGCAGTATTTTTCTGTTCAGCGAGGCATTGTCCCTAGTCATCAACACCACCACAACCAACACCATAACCACGTTCACAGCCGGCCTTCGTGTGCACCCAACGGCAGTTCGGAACATGGTGTGACAGTCAGAGTTCGGGCCCAGATCGAGTGTTGGGGAACGAATGGAAAGTGCGGCGAAAACCACGCAGCCCCAAGGCGGAGTTCGAGCATTTTGAAAAGCAAGGAAAACACCGTAAGCACTGACTCTAACGAGATGAAAATGCAGGTGGACCGGCCTAGGACTCTCGGCTCCTTGGAGTTGTTCATGGACGCGAGCATGGAGGAGGACCGCCAGGAGACGAAGAGCTTGACCGCGGAGATGAAGTACCCGAGTGACCGGGTCTGGTTCGTCGACGAGGTCACAGGTAACTGCTTGGCGAATTTGTGAGACCAAGCTGACATTGGGACTGTCGCAGGGTCCCCTGGACCTGGAAAACATGAAAAGGTCAGGAAAGTTGGAAATGCCTGAAAAAATCAGGGCAGATTAATTTAGTTTAAAAAAGTCAGGGAAATGCAACTAATCTCTTGACACAGAAGTCCAAATGACACAGCCCAGCATGAATTGGATGTCACCAAGTCCTAGTGGCTTCATTCAGGCAATTCCCAATTTTCACCGTTGACATAATCGGTCAAACAAAAGCCAGATCTCAAAAATACATTCTCGGACAAGAATTTAAAAACATTTGCTTTTTTCTGGTGATTGTAAGACGAATAACCTGACAAAGAAAATTTTAGATCGTTTTTATATCTCGAGAATGTTGGCTTATGAAGTCTCCGAGAGTCGGCAACGACTGAACGGATAATAATAATAATAATATATCTCGGTTATTTTTTTTTACTGAAAACTCGAGCTGTCAATCGAAGCGGATCTGTGGATGTGATCAGTAATGAAACTGTAAATTTAAAAAAAAAGAAAATCTAAATTTGAAGATTTTTATTAAAATGTGTGCTCTATTGCTACTGAAGAATCAGCTCTATTGCTGGTTCCCGATTAAATTGTTTGTTCACCTCATATTTATAGTGAGCAATGAACATATAGCATTTTTTTACATTGGCTACTAAGTCATATTTTCGTATTTTTCAGGCCAAAACCTGGCTAAAAGTCAGGGAAGTTGAAAATTGAATTTCTGGGAAAACCCTGTACCGCGTTTCCCCGAAAGTAAGACCTAACCATAAAATGAGACCTAGAATGATTTTTCCAGTATTCATTTTTATGGAAATGTGAGCTTTTTGATCGAGTTGTATGGCAATTTCGAATCAATATGTTGTAAACAAATTTTTTCGAAAAGCCAACTGAATGACCAATTTTTTTGTCCTCTATGATGGGACTGAAAAATCCATTATTTTACTTGAAAGTTTTGGACAAATTTTGCTCAACTATCCATTTTTGCTGCTCCTGAGTGATTGTGCTAACATTTGCGTCCCGGTGTTTCGCAAAATTGTCCGTTTGCATTTGAAATGTGCCACGGCTATTTACTTTGCAGATCCCGTAAGAGCGAAAATAATTCAGCGCTGACGTGACGCTTTAAAGTGCTGTATAAATAATTTATCCGCTTTATATTACTTCAGAGTTCCCTCGATTTTTCCGTAAATAAACGACCGCTATAAATAGATCTTCGAGGAATCGTAATCCCTGGATGCCGAGCGGATACGCCGGATTGAAATTTGAAAATCATCGATGGAAATGCGGCGCAGCGAAACCGTACAAATCAAAATTTGCAGGAATTTCGATTTAACGTCACATGTGTGGCTTCATAATTATAAATTAATAAAAGTAAATTATGTTACTACATTTTCTACAATTTCATAGAAACATTTACCTTTTGATCGAATTTTCCACACACATTTTAACCTAGTTTTCATCGCACTTGATTAAAATTGCCAGAATTTCACAGAGATGTTAAACTGTACAAATCAAAATTCGCAAGAATTTCGATGGAACGTCACATTGTGAGGCTATGCACACATGAAGCGCTTCCTTCTTGCAAATTTAATCAATGTTGCTTATTTTGCAAAATTAACGAATTTTGATCTAGTGCGGTTTTATGTTTCTGTCAAATTGTGAGAATTTTAATCGAGTGTCGTGAAAACTAGATGCAGTAATGCCAATTATAATAATTAATTTTCATCAAGGCAGCCCATAATTTTATAAAAATAAGTTAATTTTTTCTAATTCGTAAAACTAGTAATTTTTATAGGTAATTTTTATTGGAAATGGTGATATGAACACCAGATCAAAATTGCCGCCATTTTGCACGCGCAACCGGCACGCGCGCGGCAGTGTTGCCAGACTACTCCTAATTTCCTTATTTATTTCACTCCTAATTTCGACTTTGGCTCCATCGCGTTTGTGGGCTTCAGATTACGATTCAATTACTCGGTCGTAATTGGATTAAGGGATTTTCAGCAGGTTCGGTCGCCCATTGAGCTACTTTCTTCTATTTTTAAGAAGCTTCACAGGCTTATCGCATTTTTTGCATTTTTTTTTGGCAGCGTTTCAATTCCGCTTCCGTTCCAGATGCGCGCTTCCGACTCCTCGCAGCTCGAAGACACCGATTAATTAATTTTTTTTGCATTCTTTTTCGTAAGCCGCTAACCGCGCTTAATTTAATTAAGATAATTTAATTAGCTGATGGGGCAGGATTAGTGGCGGTGACGTCACGGGGAGTTTTTTTTCCCTAGCGGCGGGCGCGTCGTCGGGCAGCAGTGAAAGTTCTAGAAAACGCGTTCGACCCTGGGACCAGCTCGCGCTCGTCAGCGCCAGTCCAAAATGACTTTAAATTTGTTATTTTTGCTGGTTTTTCGCAGTTTTTTTTCGTCTAAAGTACTCGGAAGTCGACTGGCAATGCCGGAATGAAGATCGGGGCTTCGTCGCCGGGCTAAAAGCCGTAATTTCGGCGCCAAACCGTCATCGAATTTAGAACGTTTGAATTTGCGGCTTCTACTTCCACAACTTCAACTTCATCGTTAAGTAAGCGCTGGGCAGTGGCACTGGGACTGTCACCCATCCCCACCCGAAAACTATTAAGAGCGGGCTCGAAATAGCTTTTCTGATCTTCCAGGAGCGCATTTTCAGGGCGAGAAAGTCGCCTTGAAAACGTTTGGAATATTAGTGCTGCATAGCGGCGCTCAGGGGGCGCTGGCGAGCGTCTCGTACACAGCTCGTGCTGTTTCGTTCTAATTTCGTTCGAAAATGACCGCTTTGAAATTTTGGTCAATTTTCAACTTTTTTTCGTTTTCGTGTTTGATTTTGGATATTTTCGCTCGGTGGGACCCCGAAGGCGCACTCGAAACTTTAGCCGAAAGTTACCGAGGCTATACGCCAGCTGGACGGGCGGCGTTTATAGGCGGGAAAACTGCGTTTTCAGCAACTGACGTTAAGCCTAACTGACTTTTTGTTGTATTTGTGCTGCAACCATGATGATTACGACACTGAAGCGCAAATTGAGGGGCGCCAGACGAGCCGGGGTCAGGAAGACCATCTGCACGGCGGAGTTTGAAAGCTCGGACGTCGTGGAGATCACCGACGATTCGGTAAGTGTTCAAAAGTTGGTGAAAGTGTGTGAAGTTAGGGTATGAAACACGCCAGGTTTGCAGGTACAGCTGCTTGGGAAGTAAAAGTTCAAATTCATGTGAGTTGTTGTGCAAGTACAGTGTCTGCTGCTAGTGTGGCAGTTGTCATCAGGGGTGTCCTGACCATTTAGCAGACTGAATGGTTGCCCATGGAGCTATACGAGCCTATAGGGACTCCATGATGATAATGACATTCATATCGATTGATGGATATAGATCAGATGCAGAAATAGACAGATTAAGATTTAAGATGTGGGGTCTTGCAGGCATTGCGTTGCCCACGTTTGTCTGATACCCGTAGCATGATGGTGATGCATGTATATAGTGTACATTCCCAAAGTTTCCCCCGTATAACTAAACAAAAACTTAAACTTATAACCAACAACCCAGCTTCCTACAAATGTGTGAAAGCTGGTGAAGTTAGGGCCGTGAAACACTCCAGGTTTTGCTTTGGAAGTACAACAGTTGTCATAAGGGGCGCCCTAACCATTATGTAAATGCTTGGGCAGGGCCCCATGACGTTCATATCAATACAGATCAGATACAGAATTTAACGGAAACACATTAATATTTAACATGACCGTCTAATATATATGGTTGGGGGGGGGGGTCTTGTAGGTACTGCTTTACTTATGAGGGGGTGATAACCGTGGCATGATGGTGATGAACGTGTGAAAGCTGGTGAAGTTAGGGGCGTGAAACACTCCAGGTTTTGCAGGTACAGCTGCTTAGGAAGACAAAGTTCAAGTACATGCAAGTTGTCATACAGTTTCTCCTGCAAGTACAGTTGTTGTCATCAGCATGAACCTAATTAACCTTTGGGAAAGCTTGGCGGTTGCCCGGGGACCCCAAGAGCTTATAGGCACCCCAGTGACGTTCATGTCAACACATATAAATGCAGATCAGATGCAGAAATAGGTTTTGTGGATGTGATGTCATGTGACGATCGCACATAGGTAAGTGGCGTTGATTTTAACCGCAGGCCGTGTTTTCTACGTCATGATACTGCAAATATTGCCAACGCGGCTCGTGTTTGAACAGCTGCAGTTGTTTACACGCGTGTGTAGCTACACGTGTTGGTAGTGTTTACCGTTTCAGAAGTCAAATGGCACTGGATGACCTCTGGCGCCATGACCCCTCGTGGTGGAGGCTCGATCATTAAGGTCCATTGAAAGTGATTTTTTGCGATTGAATTTTGATAATTTTGGACAGGTATGATAATTTCAAATGCAACTTAACGTTTTAATTCAAAGTTCATATCGATAGTAAGTTCCTGCGCTATATAAAATGAAAAGACATTTAGTCTTTGGCCAGATATGCTTTATTTTGCCAACGACAGTAAATCTCTTCTATTCCCATTCAGACGGCAGGTGCTGCCATCTATCGCCCATAAAGC
>JAQFYZ010000391.1:0-45121 GCA_034695085.1 Cylindroiulus punctatus
TGCATAACATTTTCATGTGACAAAATGTGACAAATGCGATATTTTCATGTGACAAAATGTGACAAATGTCCAATTCTAGGATGTGACAACATGTGATATAGCTGACCACATGCCTGGAATCGCAACCAAAAAGCCGGTTTATATTACGTTTTGATAATTCCACAAAGCATTAAAGTAAGGCTCGTGTAGTCTGCACAAGAATGCTCATCCTAAAATGTCACACTATCAATTCTCAAACTGTAACAATTTCTTTGATTCCCAAAGTGGGGCTGCAGCCCCCTGGAGCTAGGCCCTAGAAAGGAATTAGGCATTACCCTCCTTCGGCATTAATTATGATTTTGCTTATGAAATAGCCCCTACATTTTCTCACCAATGGCACCAGTTGAGAGATGAGTATTAATTACATGGTAAGGAATCTCCTCACCTCTGATGTTGTATTGGAAACGCACGTACACATCACACTTGATTGCAATTTTTGGAATTTATGATACTACATTGTATACTTGTCTCTCCCAGCCCCGTTAGCGTGGTGTTTTCATATAGTGGAAACCCCACTAAGCTCTTATTTAGTGTGTCCCGAGGCAACGCCCGTATCGCAATTCGTCACATCTCCGCCCATCCATCTCCACCTCCATCGAGGTGCACCAGGAATGGGACTGCATGGGTATTTCTTTTATTTGTAGAAAAATAAAAGCATTCGTGAAGTAAGACTAAAAATAAAAAATAACAAGTCGTCCTCCCATTGCACGACTATGTTGCGTGGAAATATCGATCTTATTATTGGGCGGAAAAACGCAGCCAAGTAGGCTGTTATCGTTGTATGAATCTCAAACAGATGTTTTGAAAGGCAAAAAATGTTTCCCAAGTTTTTCATGAAAGGTTTTTTTTTTGACCGAAATCCACTTTTTTTAACCGATTAAATGATTTTTATATGCTGCTGAGATGCTTTTAGGTTTGGCCTTGCTCTCGCGTGCCATTACGCTATTGCAAATATGAGAGGCAAAGCAGCGGAAAAAAATAAGCTTTTTGAGCATTATCAAGGCGGCGCATGTATTAGGATGCCTTTTCCCATCATAAATACGTACCAATTTTTTACGTGCAAAAATGGCATTACTATAGGATCATTATTATATTATTGTGCAAAAAAATTGCCACACTCGACTGCGTGCCAGCACTTCCTCTCCATATTATAAGAAATAGCTTCGTCTGCATGGCACTGATAAGCATTTCTTCGTTGAATTAAAGATGCGGGTCTTCACCACCCCATTAATTGATTTTTCTCATATAAAGGAACGAAAGTGAGACGTCCAATTGGGACGCAGCACATGATACGTGTCTATTTCTTGGCAGATTTGATTAAACAGTAGTCTGATCAGCGTTAATTGAGGGCATGCAATATGCATTTGGGTAACTACTATAGCTGTGCACTATAGTGCTGTACTCCGAAGATTTGCATCTTGCTGTCATTGGTCTAGACAGAAATATAAGTTACCTAATAAACGATTGCTCATAGCCAGATATTCATCTTGTTGACCTACTAGATATGAACTAGCATGTGCTCACGGTTGAATAACCACGTATTAAATGCTAAATGTAAATCTGGGTTGCTATTTTAGGTTTCTTTCAGTGTACCCTACTTTTAGCTGGTGTTGTTAACTCGAGGATATAATAGCTCTCCGGGTCGTATAAAACGAGACACGTGGAATTGTAATTTCGTAAAATATTGAACTTAGCCTAGTAAATCAACATGCACGTTGGAATTGTTGTTTAAAATGGCTTCGGTGCGAGCTCGAATACTAATAAAGTTGGAGTAAATACATTTTTAAATCTGTTTCTGCTATTGGAAGTAAATTTTTAATGGACGGCCGCATACTCTACTGTACTGTAGATGTAGAGGTATCCGACCTCGTTGTGGATAATTAATTTCTTTTTGGCTAGCTGAACCAAATTTTAGTGAACTGACTTAGTGAAAGGCGTTATTCAGCATGCTTGGCAAAACCTGAAGAACTATTAAACTATTCGTTGTTTATGTATTTTGAAAGTATGGTTTGCTTGCCACCCAGTTGCAGAAATAAACATACATCGGAAACCCAGCAGGGAATAAAGACGCATCTTTACCATTAATCCTCCTGGAAAAACATTCCAAATTTTCCGGTTTCGGTTGTGCTGAATGAGCTTTCCCCCATAACACTGTTTATATGCAAACTTAAAGGTGTCTTACATAAGTCATGCATATAAAGCTATTATTGGCCTACCTACCTTATATACAGTATAGTGACGTGGTAAGACAGCTTCAATTAATGCAAACGTGAAACATTTGCAACTTGCCCGATATTCCGTATTCTACGATACTAATCTGACCGTACATTGTCGGACGTTTTATTGTAAATTCAAAACGTTGATTTGATTTCAGTTCATTGACAACTAATTTCGTTCTTTTTATTTTCTAGGTAAGTCAAGTCATGCGCATTCGTGCATTTATTCTCTTTGAGGCGATTTAAGAAAAGGTTCCAATACTACGACTGATGCTTGGTTCGTATTGTCACTTAATTTCGTTTTATAGTTTTACACGAATCTTCCATACTGCCATGAATATTGAATAACATTTTCGAACAATGCACTTAGGCTATCGTCTTTAAGTTGGCCAACATGTAAGCGGTCCTGGTGTTGGTAATCCAATTCCCCAGTTTTGTTATAGTGCAGTGAGTACAGCTGGAAGGCAACTGTTCTGTAACTGTAGCATATGAATTCACCACGGAATCCACTTCCCTTTGTCTCACTGTAAATATAGCTTATAGTTACTATTCACAACCTATTCACTTTGATGGCGACGTTTATTTTTCATTTGTGCTCCTGGGCGCGATCCCCCAGAGCACCCTTGAAAATCATAATTTTCTATAGTTACTGAGTGACATTGCTGCTTATAGATCTGCCCCCAAAGTAGGTGTTTCTTGCAATGAATCGGTGCTCGTAGTGATTGCTAGCCATTATGGAGATTTTTACGCGCCACCCTTCATCATCTAACTAGTAAATTATTACAGAGGTATAAGCAACAGTGAATTCCATGCAATTACTAGTCATACAATCATCGTGTTTAATTTTGGAATTGGTCTGATACATGTAAGGAGTTTCATCGTGGGGTAATAATGAAACGATGATTAAAATGCACATCGTAATTTATCACGTTGAAGTTAATCGGAATTTGTAGTACCTACAGTAGTAGGAGCGACGCAATCTATCAAAATTGCAATTGGTAATTCTTGAAGGAGTAGGAGCTCCCATGTTTAATTTCTTTTATAAAATGATGAACTTTCCATGTTGGTTTAACCAACCAAATGGAAATACTGTACATGGTGTAACATTAAGCTTATAATCTCAGTTGCAGCTTTTGCCTATTGACGTTGAATCATGGTCTCAATGACATGGGAGTCTGCTCAAAAATAATTCCATTAAATTCAATAGGTCCAAGACTCACAGGCATCGTTTGCTGGACAAACAGTTATCACTTGGTCCTAAGGCTTCGTCATTCGAAGTCTGATGGGACTGTGTCTGATATATTGTTCCTCTTAAATTCGTGGAATTTTTACAAGACCTCGTCTTGCTACTCAGAAATCTCACGTCCGCACCAGTGGGTGCATCCCACTGCGCGGTGTTACCACTCCTTTTCCTACTTCTTGGTTCGCTGTTGGGGCCGTAGTAGGGACAGTAGTGGGTGTGGTCATCCGTAAAGGACTAAAGTGACGAAGTACAGTCTCTTCTGCAGCACGGACTTAACTCCCAACATCTGACTTAAGGCTGCTCGAAAGTGATTTTTCGAACCAAATTTCGGACAGATATGATAATTTCAAATGAAACTAAATATACTTTCGTTTTCAGAATTTTTCGAGATGTTCTTTATTTGCCTACAACTGTAATTCTCATGTATTCCCATTCAGACGGCAGGTGCTGCCATCTATCGCCCATAAAGCAAAATAAAAAGGTCAACTATAGAATTATCGTTTTTATTAATAGCAAATGCATTTCCATAATTTTTCAATAGTCCCATCCCAAAAACGCAAGTCCCTCTTAATGTTTACAAAAAAACTATTTTAATATGTTGACCAGGAAACGAGAAATTGGGTTTCGAAATTTTGTGCAGGGTGTCCCCAAAGTCATTACGCACTTTCGAGCAGCATTAAGATGGGTGTCCAACCAGAGGCTTCAGAGCCCAGAAAGGTGTTGCTACGCATGGCGTGTTTACCTTTACATGCTTGATGGCTGGCACACGCGCCGACTGGCTGACGTGCCATCAATATAGTCGTAACCGTGAAATACAAGCCCGGCTTCCTAAATGAGTGATAATGTGCTTGCGGTCGCCAAATCCACCTCTGCGACGGCGCTTCGGGCAACGGAATCCATCATCTTCGTCATTGCGCCTACGGTAAATTACAGGTGTCAGAAGCGGCGATAATTTATCATTAACAGGTATAGGAAGGGAGCTAGCATGGGATAGATTTGTTTTCAGAGCACACCTCACGCCTTCGTGCAATCTTTTCTGTTGCATTTGATGGATTGCTAATCCGGCGTCCAGCGCCGTTGCGAACACGTGACAGTGACGCGCGTTTACGCACGTTGCGTTGTCTCTGGCAAATTGCTGGGGTTTTGTTATGGCTCTCGCCAACCCCATCATTTTATTTCCACCACTTGGTTGCGTGGCAGTTATGTTTGATGGCATATCCCGTATTCCGATGCGGTGCGGAAGGCGATGGCCAATGGGCAAATTTTGGTTGGCTTAGGTCAAAAAAGGCAATTGTTGGAAAGAAATTACTTTCGGAATTGGTTGCAAATGGTTAGTGTTTTTATTGACGGGAGTGAGCCTGGCAGGCTCGTGTTTCGGCCCCTAATGCATATGTAGTTTATGTGTCGGGCTTTATGGTAGATCCCCTCGAGGTGCGTCTTAGATCATGCACTTCTGTTTGATGGCCATGCGCCGAGCGACAGGAATTTGTGTATGAATGGCATATGCGCGTGGATTGGGATAAAAAGAAGGTGAAAATGTACCCTGAAGATTTCACGCTGCTGGCCCTATTGGAACATGGCGCATTATAAGCTCGAAGTTTGACAGAAGCGACGTTGCAAGAATAACAATTTGAAAGGATGTGAAATGGGGATGGAGAGACGACGCAACACGAAAAGGTTTTCTGAAAGATGATGGTCGTATAGTTTTCGCTGCATGAAATTCTGTCCGTACTTCTGCAGTTATGCTTTTTAATCATGGCTCCGAAAGGTGAAATCCTACTTAAATTATTGAGATTTTTGCGAATTTATTTGGAATTTATGGTATGGCAGGTGTGCTATACTGCACAGCTTCGGAGCTGGCAGCGAAACCAAAGTGGAAGTGTCATCAAAATTCAAGATTTGGATATCAATTGCATGTGGTAACCTACACTTCAGGGCAACTGGGTGGATTCACTTCGTCGCTGTGCGGTGGTATATCAAATCAAAAATTGGAAATAAATTCGCAGAAACGTTTTTTAGTACTAATTAAATGAACCTTTTCAAACGAATTTTGTCCTCCTACAATTTACAAACTGGAGCTGAAGTGGAGTTGAATGCCTTTAAGGAAAATGTAAAGGTTACTTCGAGTGACACCCACTTGATGCAGTGTATCTTGATTAGATGCTGCACTGCCAGTATCACTTTTTGCCATATTTGCGCTTTTGAGTAACAGGGGATTCGCAATTTTGTGAGATATCTTTCACTACACTGAGGACGTGCATAATAATCCATCGCAGTGCATGGTGTTCAATTCTGCGTGTAAAAACCGATATGAGGAACAAATAAGTCAATCTTGTCCTGAATTCGACCAGAGGTTGTTGCGTTCGAGCACACCACACCCGGACAGTTATTGACCCTCCATTATTTTTTACTGCTCAAGGTTTGAATAAAATTTTTTATTTTTGTCTCATGCAAAGCTGGCAGACTTGGCGAATCTACAATGGGATAGGCAGTCTGCAGAGTGGAGACCTACAAATCAGTGTGGCCCCCTTAGTCGAGCATGAATTTTGTCCATTCTTTGCGGGTTACCACGTGCTGGGGTGACAAAACATCCTGGGGTGGTGGCACTGATGCAAATAAAATGACGATAGTTATGGGCATGTCGAACCGCTGCGGAAACGTGACATTACCATGGAAACAGAGAGCTCTTCCTTCCAGTTGCATGCAGTTTTTCAACCGTGGTTTTAAATGATGTCAGTTTGCAAAGACCCCCAGTGGTGGAGCAAATATCTGTACATGCATGCGTTTTGAAATCTGCATTCATTTGATTCCAGTCTTTTTCGAGTGTCTGACTCCTAGAACAGTTAAACCCCATGCGATTCCGAGGAAGGATACAGCCTTTTTTTATTTCTTTCCGCTAGATGGCGCGGTCATAACGTGCAGCCGTACCTACACAGGGTGGCGACCAAGTCCTAAAAGTACTAAAAAAAATAAAAGTCCTTAAAGTCCTAAATACGCTCCACAACAATTGAAGAATTGTTGTAACTTACAGGGTGTTTCAAAAGGAATGGTCAGGGAGAGTAATCCTTTTTGCTGGACAAGCAGACGTAGAACGTGTTTTAGATCGTTATAATCTTTTAGAGGAGAGCCTTTTCACAAAGGCTGATTTGTGAGTTTGTCCGAAAGAATGAAAATAATGTTTCAAAAATTGAAGTTAACCCAATTATGATGACTGCTATACGCTCCGCAAACTAACGTATGAAGAAGGCCAGACAGGAAAAGGCTATGGAAAAAACTGTTGAGAAAAAATTGATCATGGAAAAACGAAAGGCCCAGGATGATATCCAAGAGATTGAGGCAAAGAAGAAAAAACTTGTTTATGAGATGGAGAGCAAATTCAATTCATTGAATGTAGAAGTTGCTCTGTTAAAGAAAATTGCTCAAAAATGAATTATATGTATAGCATAAATGTGAATTAAAAATCATTGTAAAAAGTCCTAAAATTTAATTTAAAAAAGTCCTAAAAAGTCCTAAATATTGGATCTCAGAAATCGGTCGCCACCCTGCTAGGCTACAGAAAGCTGGAAGACATTGTTTGGTTTTTGCATTCGAATGTAATCCCTCAGTCATGCTAAACAAACGCTCCAATAGTGCGAGAGCAACTATCTGTCCTTCGCTTTTAATATATTGAAAGTCTGCTTTTTCTTGCGTTTACTATAAAAGCTGTGTGCTAGCCATTTTGAATAGCCCATAGTCCAATATTTGTTTTCGATTCCTGAGCTAAGCCCGGGCCTAGCAGGGCTAAAGTAATATCTAGATTGAGTTTTGAAAGGAAATTGCTTTTACTTTACGGCATGATTGGAGTTAGTCGACTCCATCAAGTATTGAACCGGCTACTCGCTCCCAGGTCATAATATTGATACTAACACAACCAATAAAATATAGGAGCCTATAGTCCCCCGTAATAATCTGGTAGTTGTCCTACGATGGTGCACGTTTTATGACTATAGACACGCTCGTGAGCATATGCCCTAAGCGTATTTGCATCTGAAAATTGTGTTTTCTATTTGGGAAATGGAGTCCTGCAGGTCCTATATTTTCGAGGCTACTCATATTTCTTGGGATTAACAATAAGGTCTTTGCAGTGGTCATACATGCCTCGTGCTTAAAAATAGTGTCATTTTATGGCTTCCCTGGCGTCTGCTATTCACCTCCAAGGCAAAAGCAAGATGAAAATTTTGGAAATTTCTCAACAAAGACTTGCATTCTGAGTGCTCGCTTCAGCGAATGCAGGTCGATGCGTGAATTTATGCGCCGGATGCATACAATTGTATACGTATACAGAATTAGATTTTGCAGGAATCCAAGTTGCAAGAATGCACCAGAATGTGACATCGTAACATGCAATTAAATTTGTCCACTTTGCAAACGAAATAGCTTCTCGTTTTCAGAACATATTCTCTCAAAGTTCCCGTTGGAAATGTTAGCTAATCATGAATTATGCAGATGATTGAGGTCACTGGTAACTAACCTACAATTTGCTCATTGGCTAACAGTATGCGCACAACATACAGCACAGTAAATTACTGTAAGTTTGAATAATGAGATTTGTGGTATGTATTCAGTTAATGCACGATGGAGTTAGTTTTCGTTGAGTTGTCCAGCTAATTTTGTAATTTTTCAAATTGGGGTCTGCCGTTGCAATTGTGTGAACTCCTTGCTTACTTGATAGTCTCAACTCCAGTCTTTCAAAAATAAATTCTCACGAGAAAGCACTCTAAAAGATCTCTTGTCGGAATGAATAAGAAGTGCATCTTAGCTTGGATTTGAATTTTGACGTATTGGGCTCATTGGCTGCATCTCATCAACGTCCTTTATGTGCTGCAGTCGGCGCTGTGGGGCATGGAACATGATGCCAATACAATAGCAGCAAGCTACCTCAAGGGCAATGAAGTTTTGGAAAACCTGAAACTGTCAGGAAAATCAAAAAGCTCTGGAAAGTAAGGGCAAAGTCAGCTCGAAATGGATTTAGTTTGACAAAGCCAAACCAATTCAAGAAGCCAATAAAACATGTAAAGTATATGACTATTGGTAATACAAGAGATCGACAAGCAATTATTTGAAAGAAATTGATGATGAAATTGACGATTTTAATAACAATTATTGAAAATTTAGCTTTTGCATTATGAATGTTTATGTACTCCTGTGATTACAATATAGCATTTCTTAGAATAGTATGTCAAATTTTTTTGCCTTTGCATTGGTCAGGGTGGTTAGCTTTATTTTTATAAACTAGAAATTTCATCTCCTAATTATTTTTTTAAACCTCGAAAAGTCACCGAAAAATCTAATCTCTAAGGGACCCTGTACAAGAAATCTTACCTAAAGTGATGCTACGAAAGTGCGTTGTCATCAAATTAAAGATGACATGCAAAATCGTGAAATAAAGGAGAATTTTGCTAACAAGTAGTTTTTCAGATAAACGGCTCTAATAAATGCTAATCAGGTTTTAGATCAGTGAGTAAATTTCGAAATTGCTTATTGACTACTTACTCCTCGACTGGATTACTTCCTTTCGTTGTCAATTTCATTGCGTCATGAAGAGGTGAATCTCGGATATCGTTCCAGTATAGTGATAAAAAAACTGAAGCCTTTGCCCGTAAAATTCTAGGAAGTAATTGAATTTGGACGTTGTTTTGCTAATTGCTGCAAACACTGCAACGAAGGCCAACTTCATTATTTCTCCTAATTTCATAGGTTGTCGCTCGGTCCTGCCTACGTACGCCGACTGTATATGGCGAGCACATTTTTGCTCTCTTTTATTTCTGTTTTTATATACCTTAACGGTTTCCGGAATTCATTAGTTAATGGCATTGCGCCCTCTTATAATGTAATAATGGCGCAGTCGCCTCCCTTACGCAGTTGCGCTTGATTGTATTTAAAATTGCAAATGCTGTCGTTGAAAACATTTTCATTCCACAAAAGTAAATCGATCGGATTCAAGGAGGAGAACCCTGATTCACGACACGAAGGCAAACTTGTCTGGGACGCTGACTTCGATGGAAATGCCTCCTTTTGTTAGCGAAGAACAAATGCGACGCTACCTCTCTATGTCGGACACCTCCAACAGTCTCCAAACTCTTTTCAAGGTTTTGAAAGATGTGCCTGAACTTCAGTGACAATTGTCTGATCACGGTGAACCCATTCCTGCCAATTTAGTGAAAGAAATTGTCCGACTTAGAGAGTTTTCCACCTGGGTGGTCAATGAAACGCAGTCCTACTTTCGAGTTGGATGTCCCTCTTGGAGTCTTGGTGGAGTGCATGGTCCCCTGATTGAATGGCAAGGAGACAAACTGCCCACCATGATGGAGTGACCAATTTGTTTAGATTGTTGCACCTACACTGTACACCGTAAAGGTACAAATGCAGTTTTTGTGGGGTATAAATGTACATTTGCACCCCATTGGGTACCTTTTCTTTGGAATGCTGTATATCTCCTAACGAATTACTTGGGAAATCTCCTTTATTGAATGTAAACATCAATAATGAAATATATGTTGCATTGAAAGAGGCTCATTGAATTTGCAATGAATTGCAACAATGAATTTTGAAGAAATTTTGATTGCTACCAATGTTTTGTTTCTCTTATATCACCTGAAATCTGTAAATTGTCTTCGCTGTAATAACTTGTAACCCATGAAATTATGCATTGGACATCATTTAGGACATGATGGCATCAATCCATGTATTTTTATGTAGACGAAAAGGCGGTAAAAAAGAAATGCAAGTGTACCTTGGCGGTTCATTTGCCATGAGCATAAGTACCTGGAGGTGTAAATGAAAATTAGGTACAAATGATTGTCATATATGTACCCAAAGGGATGAAATGATTGAAATATTTGTAGCTCAAGGTACAATATGAATGGGTACAAATGTAGACTCATATGTACATCTGGGAACACATGTCAAGGGTTCATGTGCAATCAACATATGTACCAATAGGGTGTGTATATAGTTTAAAAACATTTCTACCCTTAAAGGTTCAACATTTGTAATTTTTCCGTTTAGAGTGTAGAGAGGTTTCACTGTTTTTGAGATGTTGGGCATGGCTAGCATGTCCAGTCTGGCATCTCCGATCTCCACGCCACTCAAGGACTTCCGTTGGCCCAATTCGAGACGTTTGGCCTGAAGAAGATGGACAGTGGAGAATGAATAAATGATGCACCAGAGTTGCTCGTATTCGCTCCGCACACCCGTGTTTGACGGGTGCACAAAAAGCCAAAATGAGGCATTTATAGGTTAAGCTAAAAGCTAATGCTGAATGACACACCGGTGATGAATGACCCTGCATTTATTTACCATTGCGTGCCTCTTGTGCCGGTTGGAGAATCGATGCTCCTAACTAGGTAGGACGCAATCCGAAGTACATGTGGTAGGACGCAATCCGAAATACATGTAAGCTTATCTACAATTATTGTAGATATGCGTTGAGAACCAAGGAGCACAGGTGATTGCTTTCATTTGATTTGCAATTAATGTTAGGATACTTGCATACTTACGAATCGTATATAGTGATAACATATGTTTGACTCGGATCGTATCCTTCATATTTGAGCTTTTTATTATCATTCGTGTGGGTTTAATGTAAGCAACTATATGGGGGCAACTATAAGTTGCCCCAACGGCCAGGCAATCACTACTAGCTTACGAGCTGTTAGGGGAAAGCATACTTTATCATGGTTCCTGCTCCAAATGTGTGCAAAACAAAACAAGCAAACGAAAACTAAGAAACATTACAATGATACGTAATACGATTGATTTGAGGTAATTCTTGAAGTATTTCCATTCCCAGCAATTTCTTCAAGCAAGAGCTAGAAAGCGAAAGCATATTATTTTAAATTTCGACGAAGTATGGTGCGTGGATGTTCTGAACATATTATTTCAGCACCTTGCAAATATCTAATTTTGAATCTCTTTGTGAGCATGCATGGACATTGCACCTTGTACACTGTATGCCTGTAACACGTTTTATGGACAGTATTATGTCATTTGACTTTCATGAATACGGATTTGGCAAATGCGTTTAATGTGGCGTGCAATTTTCATACGCTCCGTGCAACAATGCTCGCTTCGGCCAATTAGGTGCACGGCGAAAATATCGTATTTCACGCATTTAGGCAATTGCCATGGGCATATTTTGCTGTCGTTTATTAAGTTTGTGCCATTTAATTAAACGATGCGTTTGCGTGTCTTTTCGCTGCGAAAACAAACGGAGGAAACCAATTGAAATTTACCGAAAAAGCACATAATTGGGAGAGCGGTCGAATGCCAGCTTTTCATTATTTTAGTATCCGATGGTCTAAATAAATAATTACGAACTTGTTGTTTCGTGTTTTGTGGATTTGGAGTTTTGGGGCCAAAGCATATCTCCCCGATCTAAAGAGAGAAATTGTTGGGCGGACATTTTCTGAAGGCTCACGTTTGATCGCACAAATTTCGAGATTGAACAACAAACGCTTTTCTAGATTTTGATTAAGATTAAGGGCAGCTTATTCACGTGCATTAACGGCGAGCATCTTTATGATCAGTTACAACCGTATAATGAACAGGTGAGCTTTTCAGCAATATACTCTCACGATTGCGCTGCATAAATAAGTAAACCTCCACCCACTTACACGTACGATAACAGCCGACAAAAACAAATGCTTTTGATTTAAAAATACATTAGAATCGTACCCAGATTCATCAAACTAATCTGACTTTCATCTTTTCTGGAATAAAAAATTCCAGCCGGACACGAAACGTCAGTCAAGCCTAGTTGGGAAAATAGTTTTGCCTGTTAAATTCTGTCTGCAGGGCGAGGCAAAGTCTGTTTCTGTCTAAAATAATAGAAATGCAAATTATTAATCCTGCATTGGTTGTGTTAAATTACGATGAGCTTGGAGTGATGCAGGAAGTGGAGTATGGCATTGAACCCTTTTCATAACCCTTGGAAACTTGTAACTTCGAAACGTGGATATTTTTTTTTCAAAATCTTAAAATCTTTAAAAGATAACACGACGTTGGTCAAGTTAAATTTAAATTTTTTTATGGAAGTAAGGAATACGTGTACAGTGTACTATGCGATAGTATGTCGTTAATTTCGCTTCATTCACTACAGTGAAATGAAATTTGGTGAAAACCCACGTATGTTCTGTTTTTCGCTATAAGAAACACCTAGCAATATCTTGAGCGTCTGGAAACAATTGGAATTGTTTATGAATTATGCTTAAGTTATTTTTTCTGTTATAAGTACACTGTTAAAATAAACACATGCACAGCATACTGCTTGCAACTTTGTATGACGTACACATGCACTGTAGGATCCTTACTGACTTAATCATATAGCAGTTGCAAGGGAATTTTGTCGTAGGGATTAACGTGAAACCATGTGATAAAAAAACAGTCAAGTCCATGCCCACCTCGATGAAAATTTTATTGCAGTTTTCTTGGGACACGGTAGATTAAAAGCTCGCAGTCAGTATATGAAACCCTTGGCAACTGTGCATACGTGATATCTTTCATCACCAAGGAAACCGGTGAAATGTCAAGCATGTTTTGTACTAAAAAACCGTGATGCTTTCTAGATACAGTTTGTACATGGCCACCTCTTGATGACTTTGTTCTCCAGTTTGTTTTATACCTGTCGGTTAAAAAAACGAAATCTGTCTTTGTAATTTCAGTCAGTGTTTACTTTCATACTGGCATATACTATAAAACGCTCCAGAGATTTAACCAAAGGTTCGCAAAGCTGTGTAATTTTCTGCATTACTAAAACATAGCCAGCGCACATACTGTGTACACGAAGGATAACTTGATATCTGGGAAGTATTTGTGACGCCTGATGCTATGGGCTGTAATGAACAGTGATTTTATTTTTTTGTAAGAAATTTTCGTTGGGTCTTTTATTGATAACATGAACTTATTAGTGCGTTAATGAACAAACAGTGCGCATAGAATAGTTATGGATTAAAAATTCGATCACATACATCAGTTACTATTTTCCAGCTTATGGCACTGCCAAAATACGGGCTCAAAAATGAAATTCGCGAGCATCTTGAGTTTTTTGTAGTCAAAATTTCAAGTGGCTTCTTCACTCCTGGAGTGAGGGATGAACTTGCGCTCATGCATCACTGCCACACTTAAGACGCTTATCACGACAAAAGATTATTTAGGGAAAGTGGTATTTAACGGCGTTCGTTAACTCGAGAAGGAGATTAAAATTCCCAATAACCGCACATATCATAAGGCATTAATGCGTCGAATTCAGACGATGCGTGACAGGCAGCGTTGGGCTGACAGCGAATCAATATTTTAAACCATTTTTTGAACGGGACATAAACTTTCTGGTATCTGCGCTATTTATACGTAGGTTTCTGGCGTATAATACGCAGTCACGTTTTCTCCAGAATTTGCTTTTATTACTGTTTGCTTTGCTGCAATCGTGGGTCATAAATCGCGAAAAAATGCGGGTTTTACGCCGCTGCTTTCTATCCTGTTTTTATTTTCTTGAATGGTGATACACGCTTGACAGATGGGAATGCGCGTATGTCCTTATGCACGATTTAGTTGTTGTGCAGCTCTCTCCCTTCGAGAAATATGACTTTCTGGTTGGCCATTCGCATTTGATCCGTCAGACTGCCATGGCTTTGACTGATGATTTTCTCCCCGAAACCTATCCACGGAAATAGCTCTGGCTGTCCCCGTCTTAAATATCAGCCGCTTGGGACAAGGGGTGCACCATTAATGATGGAAAAAAGACTCAAGATCAAGTGCGCAGATCTGTCGAAGGTTATGGGCAAAAACATGTTGGCAAAATGTGATGGAGGACTTAACTATCTAGAATTCCGACCTACCTTCCTGGTTGGGCAACTCCGTGTGATGGGCATTTACTGCATCTACAGTTTATTGTCCTGAGATCATTCATTCTCCCACTACACTGTATGTTCGGCCCAACCTCCTCAATAATTTTGTAATTTTTGTACGGTTTCTTATGAACATTGACATCCACCTAAGTACCTGTATGTTGCAAAACAGTCTAGCTGCCTAAACCATGTCACACCCCTATTCAATGACGACACAACTCAAATAGTGTCAATTTCCGCTTTGAGGAAGTATTACGAAAAGATCTTCCGAAGGAAACATTTTGGAACTCCATAGTTTTATCAAATTTGGCTAGTTTGTCGATTCCGTAACAGTGGGCTTATAAACCATAAAAGTACAGATGCAGTTTTTATGGGGTTATGGGACTGCATTATAGAACTTGGGTACCTTTTCATTAAGAAATGACCCACATCCATGTCTGCTAATGACCTTCACCATGGAATGTATGCATTTGGTCATCTTCTGTACCCTTGTGGTTTTTCCAAAAATAAGAAAAGGAAAAGAAAAAAGAAATGCAAATGTACCTTGGAGGTACATTTGCCATGGGCATACACATGTACATGTATGTACCTGAAAGTGCTGAAAATTGGGTACAAATGATTATCATATATGTATCCAAAGGGAGTAAATGATTTTAATATTTGTACCTCAAGGTACAGTATTACTGGGTACAAATGTGGACTCATATGTACGCTTAGGAAGACATGTTAAGGGTACACGTGCAATCAACATACATGTATGTACCCATAGGGTGTGTATTTAGTTTCAAAACGTTTGTTCCCTTAAGGTTCAACATTTATACTTTTTCCGTTTAGAGTGTATGGCAAAACAATCACTTTATAACATGGTACATGATATTGTAACATGATTTTGGCAGACCTTGTTTTGAGACATACAAAGGGTAGATAGGTACTGTAGGGTACATGCCGACCTGCACATCGACACGTATAGTAACTGAAATGAGTTTTACTTTACGTAATACGCAATTAGCTTAAGGCGAAATCCTATTGAAAGCCGTCCAATTATCGTCACGTCATTTGTTGTAATGGTTTAACTTCAGATCAGAGCATTGTACTGTAAAAGCCTCTTCGAAATATTTTGTATTTTTAATAGTCATAAATGGGTATATTCATTGTTACCATCGTGAAATCAAGTATAGAATACAATTATACATTGAAGTTGTATACTTTCTTTTCGTTTTCTGACGTGTTAATCCAATCTTTTCACTGATGGAGTCGATGTGTAAGTTACCAGTGGATGTTATTCTTCTTGTTCGTGCTTGGGCACCTCTCCAGGGCCCATGGTTTGGAGGTTCGGATGAACTTGTCATTCTTTTTAAATGGATTCCTGAGCTGAACCGGCCTGCAGTGCTTATCCTGGTAAAGATTAAAAGAAAGCTGTTCCTCGCAAAATGGCCACTCTGGCGTAATTTCTCACTCTCACTCTCGGACACAAGATTGATTGAATTTTTTACAGCTCGGAATAAAAATGAAGGTGGATGGCTTCGTGGTGCACACTAGCCCGTCATGGTTAATATTTTTATTGGAGAAGATGGGGCTCCAATTCGTATTCTGCATGATTCCAGTGAAATATAGCCCATCAAAATGCGAATGGGTCCATCGTCTAAATCGACTATCATTCCAGGGTTGCAATTTATTGTGGCATTCCATCAGTCTCTTGGCAAAGGGGATAACTCGAAGGGAGGCGCCACCTATTCTATTCAGATTTAAACCGCCTGTCGTTTAATTAATAATTTACGGCGATCGCTGTAATAGGCTTGTCTGGTTTACCAGCTTTAAAAAGTTTATCGGATCTGATCTTTCGGTCCTGTCAATTTGCGCATGGCGAATAGTCTCAATTTGACGTCATTGGCGCTGGATCGAGAATTACGGCAGATTTTCATCTATAAAGTATTTGGGAGATGCTGTTTGCACTAGCAGATTGAAGGGCTGTTGACTTCATAAGTGTTTTGATGTTTGTAAACGTTTTATGAAGTTGGTCAATGAGCGACAGCTCGTATAACCATTGAATACCGAACTTTTTTTTACAAACAAGCCTACATGTATGTTTACTGTGGAATTATCATCATGGTCAAGCCATTTTTGCCTTTGATTTCATTTTTGGGCATTTTATTTCATTTGAGATTTAATTGCCTCGAATTTTATTGCTGGAGTTCACCTTAATTTTTGTCGTTTATACTCCAGAGCTTAAATTTGCCCTGATTTGTTGTACTGTATCATCTCATATTATCTGATTACCCACCAAATGTGTGATATCCAAAATTTGTCAAAATAACAGGTTATAGGTGGGTCAATCAACTGCAGTCTTCATTTCTTATAAAATAAAATGATGGGTTATAAACCATCATTTGCCAGGCAATTCTTGTGTGATTTCATGCTGTGGAAAGCACGATTTTGTTGCTATAAAGCACGAAAGTACCCATGCTCCAAAATACATTGAAAAATCATGAAAGTTAACATGCCAATTCCGGTGGACACCATGTGCAATTATGCTGCATGTACCATGTACACCATGTCCTTTATGCTCCAGAGCTTTGGCCTGATTTGTTGTATTGTATCATCTCATATTATCTGATTTCCCACCAAATGTGTGATATCCAAAATTTGTAAAAATAACATAGGCCATAGGTGGGTCAACCAACTGCAGTCTTCATTTCTTTTAAAATAAAAAAATGGGTTATAAACCATCATTTGTCAGGCAATTCTTGTGTGATTTCATGCTGTGGAAAGCACGATTTTGTTGCTGTAAAGCACGAAAGTACCCATGCTCCAAAGGACATTGAAAAAGCATGAAAGTTAACATGCCAATTCCGGTGGACACCATGTACAATTGTATAACCATTATATTTTCTAAAGCAGTTATTCGCTTCAGAAACGGTCTAATGCATCACCTTCAATGTCAAACCTGAGCAACACATTATTTGGCAAGGTTAATTCTAACATGCCCTCTCACTGGTTTTGAAATGTACATAATAATTGTCGATTTTACGCTGGCTAGACAGTAGCGCATAACACGTGCAGAATTATTTCGCCATAAAACTGACCCCAAACATTTCAAATGCTTCCGACAGTGTTCCCTTACTTTGCAGGGCTTTTCATTTCTGGAATTAGCATCACTCCTGCTGCGTAAGGAATTGCTGCTTCCTGTCTGATATTCTTCACTCGATTTTATGGTTGTTCGGTTGCCATACAACAATTTGTCTTGACAAGACACTGTTGCATTCTTCGCATACTTCTTTCATATCTTGATTTGCCACCCGCAGGGTTCTCCATGATCCGTATCATGAATCTCTGACTCTGATTTTTAATCATGTCATTCTGTGCTTTGATTTCTTCGAATGTAACTTAAAACTCAATAACTACTAATATTACATTTTTTCATTATCTTCTTCTTTCGAAATTGTAAGGACGTTTTGTGAGCTTTTGAAAACAATATGAAAAATTCCATAAAAACAAGAAGACAGGCCTTTTTGGACACGAATTGGAGGGTATTAACCGTCAATCTGTGTTATGTATTGACGTGTATGGCTTTATGGTTTTCTCATTTTGATATCAATTATTTAATACGGGTCCTGCACGTCTTCCATTGACGTTCACATTAGTAGAATTTTATTTCCACTTATGTGAGAGGGTTGATAAGCAATATAAAAATTGCATTCCTTATTTTTCGGTTTGCAAAGGATTTGCCATCTACAAACGATATTTAATAAAATCTCCTTCTCAAAGGATTCTTCACTTAAGTAATTACACATACGCTCGTCATGAGGATAATACATGTATGATCGTGTGAAACCCAAAAACTGCAGACCGTGCATTACAAAATGCTTTGTTATCAAAAATAATTGTTGGAAACCAAAGTTTGAAATGGGGCCATTCACATGCTTTGATATCCAACAATACGTCTGGTATTAATAGTTCACTCTAATTAAATGTATTCCAGAATTGTCCTATACTTATCCATTTTAATTTATATTTCCGATCCAAATTACTCTTCGCCAATCCAACCATGGAGGACGTATTAACATCGACTTGTCAATGTCAGTATTATTTTCATCATGGATAACAAATCACGACGGGGTATCTACATTCAGTGTTTTTTCCTGCCATAAGTCGGTGTTGGGAATATGAATTTGTCATTAATTTTATTCGCAGTTCTCGACAGTAGCTCGAAGCCACTGTCGACAAAGTAAAGTTACAGTTTCTTTCGGTCTTCGTCATTGACGAAAACTGTAAATCTCAGCATGGATTACCGCGGATCTGTTGGTATGGACGGATAAAAACTGCAAATCAGAGCACTGTGACGTGCTAAGATTTGTTATTTCACTTGATATATATTTGACCCCATAAAATAAGGTGTCAATTTTTTCATCTCCTAAATGATATTTATAGCTGAGAGCTCGAGTAAAGCTTCAGGTACAGTAAAGCTACTTTCAAGTCTTACTGTATTCCTCTTTTTGTTGTCGTAAGTTATTCTCCAACACTATCTGGATCAGAGCAATTGATTTTACTTTTACTCCTCATATGGCCTCAAAGGGATGCCGGATTCACCTTATGCTTGTGTATTTATTGGCTTTGCTGTTGAAGTCGTTAGCAAAAAATAACTGTCAACATGTCCTGGGAACGCCATTGTAGCATTATTTTTTCTTGAAATTAGTTTCTTTTCATCCGACTGTTATCGACTGGTAAAACAATCTTGATAACGAAATCATAATGCTCTTTATTAAGCCATCTTGACCTGCACCAGTTCCTTACAAACAGAAATCCCGTTGGTTTGTTGATTTGTGCTGTAGTAACTCAATTACTAAATGACATACCAAATTGCCACCATGGTTTTTTCTGTCATATGCTTTTCTTCGCATTAGGTCAATCTTGGTAAAAAAATGTCAAGACGCCATTGTGACCGTACAGGACCATGCATGGTTGGCGAGCACAATTTGATGCATAGTTACGTGTACATGTGTGTTTTTGTGGTCTTGGAAACTGATATGCTATTGTATACAGGCGTAGCGTGAAAATACTTTTTCATTCAAATGGACATCAAAAGTCCCCATGTTCTAATATGTAAAATGAAAATGGCTGGTTGGCAATAACGGTAATAGCAGCATGTGGGCAATTTGACTTCATTACAACGAGAGTTGTTATTGGTTCTCGAGTACTAATTCATCGTGTACTATATTTCAAAGAAATGAAAATATTTCATTATACCCTGGGGAGAGATAACTTTTAAGCTGGCACAGGATTGGCATGCAACCGTGCTATTTTTGACTAAACTACAGCCCATATTGGACATAATGTCCAAAACAAATCCTGGATTTAGCATAGTCTAGACTAGAGTACATGTACAGTAGCTGGTCAGGACTAATAAATACTTCTTGTAATTTCTATTTTACCAATTTCGTAGGCAAGTGCGTGATATCACGGGTTAAATTCCTCTGTCAGTGCAGTGCAAAACGTCTTTGCAGTTTTGCAGCGAGTCTTGGTAACCTTTAATTGTTGTACAAATTTATTTACGTAATATTGCATTCGCAATTTTGTTCGGCATTGTTACGCATTATCAGCTTCAAACTATTCCATTTTGTTTGCCCCACTTCAGTCTATTCATGTGCTATAGAAACTCACTCCTCTGAGCAGTTTTTTACCGAAAGGTGAAGAATGATGTGTTGACTCGTTTTACTTCCTTCAGAGTTATTACTTTAATTAATGCCAGGTATCTTTTCTCTTCATATTCTTGAAAATTAATTAATTTTCTTCATCATGTTCGCCAGTTTGTGGCTTACGTAAATCCAAGTAATCATCTTTTGGCTTACTTTCATTAATTAACGTTTTATTAAAAAACCCAGGAAACGCGTTCATTATTTTTCCAATTTGTATCTCGATAAAAGCTTTTGTGCTGATTCGGCCACATTGGAATGGTTTCATCAAACGTATCCCCCCCGTTGATCTCGGAAATGTATAAAGTTGAATAACAAAAGTCAAGTCTAATATAGTCATTATTGATTAATGATTATACAAAGAGATATATTTTTTGCTCTTTTTATGATTTACCAACTTGCACTATGTTTACACGCAGACTATAACTTAGCATTTTACAGTTAGATTTGCGAATCTATGTGGGGTGGTTTGATTGAAGGCACCTCAAACTGAGAAATTTAAAATCGCCTTAAATAGCATGTCAACGTCCACATTAAACAGTGATCAGTGACTTCCTGTTTCCTGTATATCTGGTAAATGTAAAGTCAGATTCACCTAATTGTAAATGCATATGGGTTACTGTAAGTATGCTGTATCAGGTTTTAGCAAACTAAGATAAGCCAATCTCAAGGCGCTTACTGTTTTTTTTTCTTTCTTTTTTTTAATCTGAGGATTCTGGGTGTTTAGGGATATCTCACCACCAGTTAACATACATGTACATGTTAACGCTCACCTAGTGATTTGGTACAAGACAGCTTTGTTTAAGGCGGGTTAAAGCATGCATACATGCAAACATTGTGTTTTACTGCCCAAATGCAGAAATGTATTCGTTTTACATTTAGCTTGATCAGGTTGTTACTTAGGATTGCTATTAAAGAGATTGCTTATAGTATACATTTGCGTTAAAGCAAGTGCTTAATTTAAAAAGTAGAAAACGATTGCTTGCTGGTAACTGTAATTACCAGAATGGGGCTTAAATTTGGGGAATTCTTTGGGAATTGACAAGCTAGACGTGAGCTTATTTTAAGCCCTGCGCTTATTTATAACCGTGCTAGAAAAAGGGGAAGCTTGGATAAAGCTGTAAAACCGCCTTAATGCGCCTATATATTAGACTGGATATTGAGTGGAAGAAGAGCTGACATAGATTTACGCGCACAATGAATATGCATAAAATGTAGACATGATATATCCCGCCAATTTTATTACATCTCATTACAAAGGTTTTCTCGAATGAATACACGCCTGTCACATTTGCGAGTATTCCTTTCACTTTCAGCAGAATTGCTTGGCGCTGTACATGTATTTGCATGAACCTTAAAGAATAGGTGAGCATTTGTGCTTTTCTGAGTTCCTTCGAGAGCTCCTACAGACCTTAAAGTGAGATAGATGTACATGGCGAATCATCCCCGAACGCATTTTTATTATACATGTTCATTATCGTGTAAATAAACACGTCAAATTGCTCACATGGCTGTACGCTGTCACGTGCACTGTACATATTTCGATGAAGCATGACATCGGAAAGCGTGTTCAAATTGCGGATGTAAATGATCCCGACTCATTCATATTCTGCATGCAACAAAAAATTCAATTTATAAAAAAAAACTGATATTTATATCGGAGTTGTGGAATTTTTTTTCGTCAGAAAGGTGCCATGAATGCGGTGGGCATATTGTATGTCTAATATTTTGGAACTCGTGTGGTTTTCAATATCAATTTCTTCGTTCCAGTTATTAGCCTTAGACATTTTCAATTGCAAATTAGTTTTCATCGAGAAATTGCTCACATAAGGCACCCTGAAACACATCTGCAGCGAAAAAGAGCACTGGGTAAAACAGTACAATCTGCTCTACCTTTCTGACACTAACATGTAATGCCAATTACTTGATTTGTTACCAAACGAATTTTTGAGTGGATATTTTGGCTGGGTTCTTCAAAAACGAACCAGTTAAAGCCCATCGAACTGCACAGGACCCTGCACAAAATTGCGAACCACAATTTCTCCTTTCCTGATCAACATATTAAAATATTTTTTTTATGTAAACATTAAAAGGGACTTGCGTTTTATTGGATGTGCTTTTGACAACTTGAGGAAATGCATGTGATATTAATAAAAACAATTATTCTACGTTTGACTTTTTACTTTGCTTTATGAGCGATAGATGGCAGCACCTGCCGACTGAATGGGAATATATGAGATCTAGAATCTGGAAAAATTCTAAAAACGAAATGTCTTTTATTTTTATATAGCACAGGAACTTATATGAACTATCAATTGAAACATTTACTTTCATTTGAAATTATCATATCTGTCCAAAATTAAAATAATTCAGTTGCAAGAAATAACTTTCAATGGGCCTTATGACTCTGGAAATTCATGTAAATCCTGGCATTTTTAAATGTCCAGGCCGGTATAGATTGCGCTGCTCTTCCTCCCAACTGAAACTCCAAACCAGCTTTTTGGCGCAGTGTCGATCACACATCGGAGCAACTATATTCTTCCAAATTGATTTTCGTTTTTTTTATTTGCATCGAGTTCGGTGACGGATAAACGAAACCAGATAGAGGACAACGCTCGATAAACTTGTCCAGCTGAACCTGACACTGGCGATGTCAGTTTTTGGCAAGAGGATGCTGTTGACCACACTTAGGATGCACTGCTTTCATCGCATTTGTTGGTGGCTGGGAAGTTGGGAAATGACTTTGCCACTTGACACACGTACACGATTCTGCAAATTGTACGTTCTTTCGTGTGTTTTTTTTTATAACCTAGCCTGACAACATACGTTAGCATGCGAAGCTAATCTTTGAATAAATTGCCAAAGCTCGGAGCTAGTTCATATTTCTCTGGAGAAAAGCTGGTCTCAGCCCCGGGCCTACAAGAGCTTTTTCTTATCTGGCATGCACCTAGATTTTCGACTTCTTACAAGCTCCTATCTCCAACCAACGATTGGTCTGCCACACTGTGCCAACGGTAACGGCGCTTCAGGGGTGTGACTGCAAGAGTTGAAATTAATGGCACGAATCTAAAATCTTGTCACAGGACTGGGTTGCACGGAAAAGTAATCCGTTTTCAGTCAAATATCAAATCTTCCACGGGGCTCCCACCGCTGTTATATGCCTAAAATATTACTTAATCTATCAGTGTCACTAATGCTAAATTGGACAAGTTGCCATTGCCCTTTTTTTTTCTCGAGCGATGAATTGGGCCATGGCATGCAGAAAAAAAGCCGCTCGAAACGTGACAATTTTGTAATATCAGATGTTGATGGCTGTTGTCAGCAAATATTCCCAAGTATCTGAAATTGTTGGTGTCATTGGCTCAATGTGCATCCCCTGTCAATTGCCACCATTGTTGGCCATTATCGAGGCTTGTAAAGTTGATCTGGGGCGTAAACCGTCCCTTAATTAATCATTGCCAGGCCGTTTTGGCTTTTTCAGACATTTCGGTGTTTAAAGCATCGATGCATGGCTTGTTTTTGCCATTACTTTGGGATTGGGAGAAAAGGATTTTGAAACGCTCGTTTAGCTGCTTTGGTGCGTTGGACGCCGTTTATCACTCCATAAACTCCTATCATGCCCACCGCCATTTGGCGATTAATTGTCCTTGTTGTTGCTGCAACATTGAAATGGCTTCGGGGATGGAGATTTAGCCTAATTTATCACGTATTCCAATGGACGTCGTGTTTCTTGCGACGTTGTTATTGCTTTTCGGATTGGCCATGGCGCTCGCCAATTTGCGAATTAACCCCCTGCAACCCCTGCATGGAATCATTGTGGTCCACATCATAAAACTAATTCAAACGATTCGAAATATTCGGCTGTAATCCGGAATTTGTCCTATTCAAACATATATTTGGATACAAGGAGAAAGTGGGCTTCTTCGTAGGCTATCATGCTGGCAGTGATTGCCTACGGTTAGGGTAGGAAAAATGAAGAATTTACATTCTTACGTTGGTAAGGTCTATTTATTATTAGATTGAATCATTTTTCGATTAAATCAAATTTATTTTTCGGATAAACTGTTTGGGTAATGCGCGTTTAAGGGTAGGTGGATAAGAGGTCTTGAAAGCTTAACAAATTTATTACTTATATTATTGCTTCTTAAAAATCATTAAAACTTTTAATTTTCCAATTGTGCGGAAGCAATCTCCTATATCACTCGGGGGAAAAAATTGTTTGAACGTCTCCAATACTGTGTGACTTGATAAAGAATAGCTTTCAGGCTGTATGTCTCGAGTCGTTGAAAAAGCTTTAATTTAATGGGGAGGAGATGTAATTTTGAAGGATTTCCACCGCTTGAAAACTGAGAATTTCCTCAGTTCAAATTTCTTGGAAGGAGATTGTCTCAGCATACGAATAAACTCGATCTCGTCCTTCGATTTTATGAAGTCGTCTTTAAACTTTTCTGAAGATAAGGTTTTGAACTGGGTAGCTTATTTATCTTCACCTATCGGTTACCCTGGCTACCTTGGCTACCATAATGACCAAGATGCAGTCCAGGTAATTGTTTCACTTCTTTATAGGAAACATTTTCAAATATGCTTGAAAGGTGCATTATTTCAAAACCGTGCTGTTCTGTAAACTGGGTTACGCTCATGCTATCATTTAATTATTTTTACTAGCTTACATGTATATCTTGCTTATTTGCACCGAAAGATAATTAGTTTTAAGATTTACGACAAAGGTGTACAGCACTATACATTACTTGCGGACGTGCACGTAAAATACAGCACTCAAACATGAAGGATGACAATAAAAGGTCAATCAATTACTTAATCAAAAAAATAATTTTTAGTAATTGAAAATATTGTTTTACTCTTGTATGGTCGTATGCGGAAGATAGTTTCAATGAGGCCGGTTTACTGTTCTTTAAAATATGAATCGAAAAACAGTCCAGTTCATTGAATTAAGTAATTATGGAGCAGATGACACCTCGTCATAAATTATTTGGGTATTTTGAATTATGATAATACGTAATTATCGAGGCGGGCGTATTTACTGATTGCCGATAATATATATGTTCTTTATTAACGAGGCCATTTTTTTCAAAATACACTTGTATGATCGATACTGAGCCAATGCAAATACACGTGTGATTAGAACTGGTTTTATTCGACGATTATTCATAACAAAACATACAGCCGTCCACCATAAATTGTGTATTGACTCTATCGTCGCTTCGATATGATATACAGCTTCAGATATATTTCTGACATGGCTGAGAACGTCTCTAAAATATTCGATCTGTTAATCACCAAGTTTAGTTGCATTCATTTCCTATGACACCAGCTGTACTACAATTGTAGGTATTAATTATGAATATCATAACCCTACTTGTTGTACCATTTTTTGTCCACATTTCTCCAAAGCGACCTGTCATTGTTTGATGGAAACGCTTAGATTTAATTTTACGATTAGCCCCCTTCTTCTTATATATTTCTTGGCTTCAAGGTATATAAAAAGCTAGATATTGCTAAAACAGATATATAGCTGCGGTCTCTATAAGTCGGCAATTTAAATTAACCGAGGCATTTTTTAAGAACTTCATGAACGTTATTATGTGACTCCAGGCTTTAATTCAACGTTTTAATTGCTGCTAATAGACCATTGTTGGTCATTTAAACGAGAATTTCACACATGGCTGTGAAAGTAATTATGCTTTTTATAGTTGTAACCTAAAAATCCGCTTTCACTTTGCATACGGTAAATGTTTAATGATGTCGTGTAATCGTTCTCGAGACATTAATAAGTATGTTTTTAAAAGTAGGGCATCGCAGTTTTATAATTTAATAATGAACCAAATCAAATTTTCTACTTTTTTAACGTGTTCTTTCTCAAAACTGCGTCGTTTACGGCAGAAAAGGGAAAAAAGTGCTAGACCAGCTGTTTCAGCTAGTTGTGTGTTCAATCTCCGAAATAATTGGATATAGTTGACTTATGATGGATTGCCATTTCAAAATTGGCATACATTAGTCTTGAGCGAGCTTAAATATAATTACGCGTTTATTGTAATACGACCTGCTTATTTGCAGGTGGCCAATGTTCCAAATTCGTTCAAAAAATTCATTGTTTTTTAACTTTTTCAAAATTGTAGAAGAAATGTATCACTCGTGAAATTTTTATTATCATATTCGTAATCACGTCTTTCCCTGAGGATGAAAATTTTATGGAATCTGCAAAATTAAAAGAATTTACCTTCAAGAAATGGATCAGAAAAATGATTGAAGCAGTTGTTGTGCAGACAAGATTTACGTTTCTGGAGGAAATTTTCATTGTATTTCATAATAAGCTATATGTATATTATTGTTCATACTTTGAAACATCACCACCAGTTGACTGACTTTAAAGTCACGTCTCTAGTGACTTGGTGCTAAAAGAGCTTCATTTGATGTGGGTTCCACTTGTGAGTTAACGTAGTAAGTTGAACTCATTCTCTTGAAAATATTGTTGAACTACAGCATGTGACTGAATTTTAAATTTATGGGTCTATAAATACCTTAAACACTTAATAATTTTAATTCCTTGAAAGCTTTGTTCTCCAAAATTACCATAACCTACATTTACTAAAATCCTTTAAAATGGGTTAGTTATACTGTAAATTAGGCTCCTCGTGGAGTTTGGTTTGGTATATATATATACTTTCGTATTTACTTAATACATGATGAAACAAAAAACGAGAAGGGCATGTCATGGTGATGCTTCACAATCGTGACAACAATGTCTGTTCCGTGATAAATTTCGTGGCATGGTCTGAAAATAATGAGGGTTATTTTCTTTGACGTTTTAATGTTTTTATATGATAAAATACTGAGTCAAAGCAACAGCCGCCATCTTGCTTATGATTTCGCTTTAAATTTAATGACATTTGCACCCTCCATGAAAAATGCCGAAAGTGTTGTTTTAAATGGAGATCACGAAGCGCTTTTAATACGGAGATAATTTTTTATGATTTGTGGAAGGTTTATTAGGGTGAGCACATTCTTCATCGAGTTCTTCTTCCCCCTGTTTAATTCGTGATTATTTTTAATGTGTTATCATTCGACTTTTTCTATGGGACACTGCCTTCTTACAGATAACATATGCAATGAAAAATGTGAAATATTAGGCAGTCTTAAGGCCAATGATTGCTTAAGTATTTTAAATTACATTATTATAATAGCCAATATTAGAATTTATAACCTCGAATGCTGCGACTATCACAGGTCAGGTCACCCCAGTAGAATTTATTACACTGTAGCATTGAATGGTCTTTCTTATTCGAAGGTAACCATAAAGTCAATCTTTACCATAAATTTAAGAGAGTGGTATCTCTATTCAATTTTCGAATAGCTTCTAATGTAAATTTCCCCATAATGAAAATGAAACCGGAGCTTTCTTATTTGCATAGAAGCACAGTTTGTAAGATGGCTTGTATCTCCATAGTCTTAAAAAATGAGTATTTACATATTTTATTTTTTAGCTTAAAAACATATAGATTGTAAGAAATAAATATTGGTGGCTTTTCCACGTTTGTTTCGCTAGGTAAGCAGCCAACTCATAATGCAAATTATATGTGGTTAGAAAATTACATACTGTAAAAAAAACTGGAATGATCAAAATTTCCATTTGTCTTTCATTTTGTCCAAAAAATCAAATTTTTAAACAAAGTCCAGAAAATGAAAGCTTATTCACATGCAATGTTCCCCTCTGGTAGGTCTCAGACAATAACATTTTAATCTTCGTTAAGTTTGTTCATGAGATTTTCCCATCTGTTCGTAATACTTTGTTTTCGCTTCGTTTCAAGTTGTGAAAACATTAGGAAATGCCAAGGGCTTATGGCAGGGAAATGTTGTGAACTTAAGTTTTTTTTTCTTTTAATATCGTATATACAACTGAAGCTGCAAATTTGTTTACTTGCTTCACTAAACATGCATGTTTCCGCTATCCAAAATCATTTGTTTACATCAGTGTGCAATAAGAAAGAATAGACAAATCTGGTTTTCTCTGGTAACAAGACTTAAGTAGCTTATCGTACAATTGTACATTTCAAAACAAAGTTACAAACTGTTAACATTGTACATCTTAGTTAAAAGAGTTATGGGAGCGACATGGAACGCCTTCTCCGATTGAAAGTATAGTGATAGATAATAACGATTTAGATATTTAAATGGTTTCAAATTTTCACCACATATTTCATTTCTCAAAATGAACATGTTTAAATAGAATGCAGTAGTATCACCAAGCAGCGACTTATGCGGTTATAATTAACACCGACGCCATTAGCTTTTTTAGTCGTCTTTAAGTGCCGATATCGAAGTTTTGGTTGTAAAAGTTAAGTGCCGAACATCTGGATGCCATATCATTATTAATCTTTATTGACGCTTCATGTTACATAAATTGAACATATGAAGTAATCGCCATAAATTCGTGTCCTTCGGAATGTCATTCGAATCGCACTATCGGAAATGAGGGCAAGTGCGAAAATTCCTCCTGAACCATGACATTTACGTCTTATCGAGGGTTTTGGTTTCTGGAAATGCTAATAGTGCATTCCCATGCTTGGAAACAGGACCCGCTACAAAGGCCGCTTGAAATTTTCATTAAATTTTCCTTTCCATTTCCTGGTATTGGGAATTAAGTAAAAACCTTTCAATTCATTTCTTGCATCACATCCTGGATATTTAAGTTTGCTGTAACCATTATTGGCCATTGCCTTCTTGAGCTACATGTATACGTGTTCGAATCACGTCAAGGGTTTTACCATACCCTTCAATTCCGACATGTCCACTCCACATCAAGCCATTGAATGAAGAAACCCCAGAGGACTTCGAAACGAGCTGCTCGCTACTCCATTCGGAAACCAGGCAAGCAATAACATTGTTGATGTTACATCTTCCGTGAAGTAAAATATTGTGCTAGTCAAACGTTTTCTAGACTCCGCGTACAGAGATTGTCTTGATTTGCTACGCTTTCGCCTCAACCCATCCCTTTTCATTTGTTGCCGTTTCATTTATTTTCATCTCACAAAAAATCAAAATGAAACTGCGGCCTCTAGGGAAATAATCCTTGTTGGAACTTTCTGAACTTGCTCGCATCTTGTTAATTCTTGACGTGCTGCATTTAGCCATAGTCAACCTGTTGGCCACTGGCCACAGCCTAGCTCGCCCGACTGGTCATTGTCCATCTTTGTGCTCAGGGTTTCTCTTTTTCTTTTCATGTGAATAAGCCAAACCGTTCCGGATCCTTCGTTTTAGTAAAATGGACAGGAACGCCGGATTAATATAGATTACAACTGGTCCCATTTGACAAAACACGTGTCATATCCTTTATAACATTTCCTATGGAGCCGTGCACATACTGTACAATGTTCAAGGTTCAGAAGTAAGCATGAAAATAGTCAGGGGGTGAAGAGATTAATGTAGACGTTGGGCAGTCATGGAGTAGAATTTGCTGATGGTATAATCTTTGTGGGTTAAAGAGAAGGTGAATTTCCAATGAGGTGAAGATCATGCTCCACCATCTGTTGAGTACCGGTATCATGAATATAAGTCGTCTTTGTGAATGTGGATATTGTAAATATTGGGGTGTGGCTCCAATTGGTTATCTTGAGAGGTAAGACTGAATTGAAAGTAAAATATTAGCACGTTAAATATGGATTTTTAACAACCACTGAGGTGGTAGAATGTGAAAATAGGATTTTAACAATGATGATCCACAATAATGCGGTGGTATAACTAGCGAAGAAATCGGGTTGATGGTTTGCAGTTTCTACATGGTATTCACCTACTGATTGTAGGGTGATACTAATTTTTCCAATTTGGATGAAAATGGAGTAGAGGACGTTTTGATGGACATCGTCTATGCACAGCTTCTAAAACATTGAAATGAAACACCACATCAAATCAGTTACATTCGAAAATGTGTTTCCTTCCATTTCAGCCACTTCGATGGCGCTGATGTGACTACCCCTGAAACTCATTATAGCCAAATAACCATCCCAACTTCTTTTCTTCATACCATGCACCGCTGCAGCAGTGGTCATTACATTGGCTGGTAGTTGAATGTGCGGATCCCTTTGCGCCGTTTATCTTTAATCGCCTGACCCATGGCCACTGCCAGAGCCGCTGTCCATGGAGGAGCATCTAGAGCAGACTCCGCTGGGTTCTCACCATATGTTGCTGAGCACATGGCTCGCAATTTCTCAGCCCTGGATCGATTTTGATCAACTGAGAATAGCTGTCTGGAAGATCCTCGCAATCCCAGTCTGTCCCACGCGGCATTTGATGGCCCCCACGCCGGGGAACACTCTGCCCTTTCCGCCATAAGCAGACGCACTCTTTCGCTATAAAACTGTTAGACGAACATCTTCGTCTTTTCAATTCCCTACCAACGCATCAAGAGCAAATAAACCTATTAAGAAGCTCGGAATGCGCACTCGCTCCTGGCATCCTCGCCGTTGGCTTAGCCGAGAATGCATTCACACAAGGTGCAGATAATAGGTGGCCATCATGCATCTTAGCTTATTTCATCCCAAAAAGAAGAAAAAAGCACACCCCATTACTGGCGCTGGCTATGCTTTTAGTATACAAATGCGCCATTGGCTCTCATCGAGCCTGTAATGAAGCTGAGCACGGCCTGAGGGGGACTTGAGTATTCTCCGAGCTTCTTTTATTATATGCAAGGGATTCCCTGTGCTCCCCGTGCATGTTGCCACCGAATTAAAGAGCCAACCACTAAGGGGTCACTACGCGAAAGTTGCAAATTGATCGGTAAACCTCTAATGGGTAGGGGGATGTGAATGTGGATGTTAAGATTTGCTATTAATGGGTTGACTGGACGTCGCACTGGCGCTGATGTCTCTTTCGAACAACGTTGAAACGATGCTCATACACGGTTTGTTTTGCTGGGTTTATTATCATCCATTGGCTCGGTGTTTTTATGAGTTTTTTTCCATCGTATTTCTCTCATCATGGCATCATGGTGCACTTGGTGTCTCATCGACCTCTACATCGTTTCCTGCGTTTTCTAGTAAACTATACATTAGAAATTTAATTTAGCGATTATGTTGCACTGTAAACCGTAAAGGTACAAATGTACATTTGCACCCCATATATCATATACATGTATGTACCGAAGGGGATGAAAATGGTTTAAATATACCCCTAGGAACACATGTCAAGGGTACACATGTAATCAACATATGTACCCATAGGGTGTGTCTATAGTTTCAAAACATGTGTACCCTCAAGGTTCAACATTTGTACTTTTTTCCGTTTAGAGTGTGCTAACTGCAAAGATGCAATATAATTACAGTATGATGGTTGTCGCCGAATACATACAGTGTATGTGCATTTCACTAACTGTGACATTTCTTTACTGTTAGTGGGACACTCATGAGTTGCATATAGGGTACTGAGTTGAATTAAGTTGAATTATTTTAATTTGAGGGAACCATGTCGACCGACTTCAACTTTTTTAAATGGCAAAAATTCGGCATTTTTGAGGATGCTGGAGTTTTTCTACTGATTACTGCGTGATTTTGCTGTGTGATTTGAAAACTGTTTGGGAACTGCGTGTAATTCAATACTCTGGAGAGATGCATAGGGCTCGAAGAAATCGATTTATTCACGGTAAAATTAATTTAGGAAAAGATGCATTAAATAGGCGCTCGGAAGGCTTAAATGCTGACAAATTGATCCTATTTAATTCTGTCCATTTACATGTCCTTTGTGCAAACTGGAGCTCGCTCGCCTCTCCATTTCTTCGTGTGGAAATTATTGATTAGGAGTTGTATGCAGCTGACACCCTCCAGCTTCCACCACCAATGGCGTGCACGTTTCTTTGGCAAATTTACACGCTAGTCTGATAATTGTTTGCCAAGTTTCATTCGATATGAACGTTTCTTTTGTCTCCAGCTCCTCCGTGTATGCAAATGTAATTTTGGCATTGCTTGTTTTTGGACCGAAGCCCTAAATTTATGAGTGAAATTTGCCAGAGAACTAACCTAACTAAATGAATAAATTTCCCGAGTGGAACTAATGTATTCTGATATTGCAAATTAGAATGTCATTTATGCTAGCAGTCCGCAGTACCGCAGATATGGACCCTAAATGTGGTCGTGCAAAGGGATTATAATTACGTTATGATCAACCTCGGTGCGCATGGGCGTGTGCTCACCAACTACGACTAATTTGAAGTATTCAATGTAAACCCGTGGAGTGATGCACGGAATCCGTATTTTATTGTAATGTGTATACCTGTAATTTGTATTGATTGCGAGGAGTGATGACACACTGCACTTTCTCTTCGATCGCATTCTCATTATCAATTAATTTGCGATCTTTCCAGCTACCGCTAGAGTAAATGGCTACTGCATTAATTAGACTTCGAGTCAATGATTAGTTGATATATTTGGAAACTGGTCTAGCATGATACACCTGCTACTACGTTCTATACTGTTTATGAAACCAAAGGGCATACGCCATCTTTATCAGCACGAACGAACATGCCCTTTCAATCTGTGATAAATCTTGTACATGTGCAGTATGCATGATCATCATAAAGCCCTACCATCACTACAAAAATTTAGACTAAAAATGACAGAAACGTATTTGGAGCAAGATGGGAAAACTAAAGTTTTTCGTTTCATGTATTTGGTTTATAGGTATTGCCAGCAGGCGGCGCTGAAATCGTTAAATAGATAATGGCATCTACTTTTGAAAACCTTCAAGATGGCCGCTAAAATTGTGTAGCCAAATCATATAGTAATTTTTTTTTTTTTTTTTTGATCGGTGGTCTGATATCATGATAAATTGTATCAGAAAATACATTCAGCTTCTCTCAGCTGATACTCCCTTTTAACCAGATATGTGAATTAAAAAATTGCAGTTTATCCTTTTCCAATATGTGGTCGTTGTAACTCTTGGAGACATATACGTAAATTGTTGGTCTGCAATGGCTGTATGTTAGGAATGACGTTGTGTTTCGTATATCAATCATTTTTCCTTATTTAGTACTTCGAGTGTGATGGTTATTGGCTAATGGGAAATGTGGATATATCCAACCGCTCCTGACACGAAGGAAAACTCGAGCTGAAGAAGACATCATGCATTTCTGTCATTGCCCTTCCTGGAAAAGGTCTTTGAGAATTTCTACGCGTGCTTGTGGGGATTATGGTCTTGTACATCGCCGGAATTTTAAAGGCAAATCTTTTAATGGTTGTAGAGAAACGGCATTAGATCGTGTGGTGATGACTAGACACTATGTATTGGTAATCGATATTGGTTCCCCCTGTGGTGTTATAACCCGGCCATCCTTCAATTCAGAGTGGTGTGGAATGTCATCCAAACATCCCAATAATATTGAAGAGCATTTCGCTAATTTTGAAGAGCCATTGCAGCAAATGTTTGCCACTTTTTGATGGTGACAATAAAAACTTTGGGACACCGTAGTATGGAGGGTGTCGTAATTTGTCATTCGCTGTTGCTACGATAGCGTGCACGATGTGATTAATATGGAACACAACTACAGTCAGTGTTAATAAATTGCAAACAAGACTTAAGAGCCATTTGATATAATTAAATAAATATAAGACTATAGGCTATCGAACAATTTGTGATTGAGAATTCAATGTCATTGGCGGTCCACCATGATTCATGACAGAAGACTGTTTGCAAGATTTGAGGAACCATTCCGGTATTTCGACTTAAACTACATGTACTGTGTATGTTAATTGATGACATTGGCACCAAGGCACCTAGATGCAAATTTCCTCTAAATTGTTTTTTCCAACTACTTGGCTGCAGCTCATATTTACCTGGTTCATTACAGTTTTACATTTATTACTAAAATGACTTTCGAATACATGTTTATACTATACATGTATATACTTTTTATTATCGACGCAGATGTACATCAAGAACACATATATCTAGCTAATATTGTAATGTCATTAAAATCTTTACGTACATGTATACGTTTAGAGGATAATATTCCAGGTACAGATGTAATTAAAAATTTAATAAATTTATGTTAACTTATTCAACCAATCAAACTTGTTAATAAAGCAAGTAATTTTATATTCCTCAATATAAAATTGAGGAAAAAATTGAGCTTTTCAGAATCGTTAACTTCCGTACGTATAATTGTAGTGCTATCCCGCTTTAATTTGTTAGAAATAAAGTTATCATCAATGGACTTCCTTATTTTCTAGGATAGAATTTACCATTAATTATATTTGTAAATCATTTTATAATGATTATATTTCCGGAAAAAAATTATTTATTTTGTAGACAATATTGTGAAGGGTATTCTTCTAGGCTAAACAACTTCAAATCATAAAGAAAATACCTTGACAACCGACAGTTACTGTCCACAGGAAACACTAGAGACAGTCCATTTTATATAAATGACTTTAGAATTCTTTCCGATAAGGTTAATTAAGGTCAGGTCAAAGCAAAGGTGTTAAATACATACACATGCATTGTTTTCAAAGTTATGTTCTTGTTTATGATGGAAGGTTTATTGAAAACAAAACTGAACCAACAATTTTTCAACTGTATATTCAGACATTAATTCCATCTTCGTCACGCATTAATTAAGATATTATTAATGGTTTAAGTTTCCAAATTTTTGCTTGGAAACAAAAAGTGTTTTTAAATGCAAGCATAAGTCTAGCAAGCAAGATTGTTTCTGGTTTTCACATGAGTGGATCTTCACGGTTCTTTCTCACGCCTTCGTACTCCATCCTTCAAACATTCAAGATTATGAATTACATAAGGTATTAATGTGACAAAAGGGACCGTAATTACATTGTCGTACTAAAAACGAGAGGGATGACAACGACTATAATGCCTTCATTTATCAAAATCAGAAATGATCAACAAAACAACACGACGACGTCAGTGATGCTATGTAATAAGCTTTGCATTTTTTTTTCGTCATTATACTGATGGCTCTTTGCACTTGTGTTGGGAACATTCTCTTGTAGATGACCCGCTTCACAGCATCGTAACGGATGAAAAAGCCACTTAAAATCTGAAATTCCTTTTAGATGACATCCACTTAATGCGTGATTGAATCTGTGTTTATGTCCTTGCATTACAGGCTCCAACCGAATTTCACCAATTTGAAAATTATGTAACTAGGAACTTGAATGCATGGCTTATTTTTAAATCTTCGTCTGTATCTCGTACCAATAGTTTATTCAATATTTTATTAACATTTTTATTATTGATTCTGTGGTGGGATGCTTTTTTATTATTTAAAAAGTAGCTACCCTTTTTTAAAAAAAAATGTAAAACCACAAGTCCATCACGTTACGATTGACCATTATGTTACACGTATAAGATCATTTTTTTATCATCATTCTGCCCTATTTTCATAAATATAGTATTCACTCGCATTTCTAATGGCATAACATAACAGAGAGGGCGTGTCATGCAGCCTAATCTCAATTCCAACCAGGACAAACATTAATTTAATGGATTTTTCGTGTCTTTCCGCATAGAGCCTTGTTTTTAGCTGTTTACGAGCAGGCATTTTATCGGAGGTCTTTTTATTCTACTCGTCATTGTTATGGGTGACTGTTCAATATTTGCTAATTACCAGAGCTATAGGGTTCCAGCTCGCATCAAAAAGCTTCTACTGTTCTAGGGAATGTGTACAAAGAACGTCCATCTCATGCCGACTTTATACCACCCACCCCCAATCCATTTTCATCTGATTTGGGAAAAACCCCTTCCCCCACCTGGACGACCAATTCTAGTACAAACAATTCAGTGAAAATTGAAAGTGATTTTTTGCAATTGAATTGTTATAATTTTGGACAGATATGATAATTTCAAATGAAACTCAATGTTTTAATTCAAAGTTTATATTGACAGTAAGTTCCTCTGCTATATAAAATTAAAAGACATTTCGTTTTTAGAATTGTTCTACATTCTAGATCTATTATATTCCCATTCAGACGGCAGGTGCTGCCATCTATCGCTCATAAAGCAAAATAAAAAGGCAAACATAGAATTATCGTTTTTATTAATATCATATGCATTTCCACAAGTTGTCAAGAGCACATCCCATAAAACGTAAGTCCCTCTTAATGTTTACAAAAAAAATATATTTTAATATGTTGATCAGAAATGGAGAAATTGTGCTTCGCAATTTTGTGCATGGTGTCCCCAAAATCACGCGCACTTTCGATGGGCCTCAAGTCTTGTTACACATACTTTTCGGTTAATTTTGGTTAGGTTAGGCCATGCATAAAAACCCGCGAATAAACGAAAAAATTATGAATGCTGTTTGGGTAAATTTCGACCTAACCTACCCCCTTCTTCTCCCTCAAAACCTGGACGTCATTTGTGCACGGCCCCATAAATGCAAAGGATCAGAAAGCTATCAAAATGCATGTACACGTATTTCAAGTTTGCTGAGGCAAATTTGATGTTGCCTTTTCCATTCGAGGCTCTTACAAGCATGCGACGACTTTAAATCTCACATTCGGTAAAAACCATCGATGTAATTTATGGTCGTTTTGGACATAACTGTGGTTCAGTTTGGAACTGCCCGAAGCATTCGGATATGTATGGACATAATTTGGTCAGGAATACGTCAATCTAAAATGCATACCGTATAGCAGTTGTTCTCTGGGTTATGCAAAAGTCAGTGTGCATCCTATTAAGTCGTATGTGATTTCGTCGGCTAGGGTGTGCCATGCCAAGCGTATGATTTGGAAGTCGAGAATGCAGCCCTTTTAGCATGGATGATAGTTTCATGCGAAAGAAGGAAATATTTTATTTGAAACGATGCCTTCTTGTTTACTGCTTTTCTATTCCAAAATGACGTTTTATGGCACCGTTGCATGCAGCTGTAAGTAAAGCGATGTAAAAATCTTAAAACTGCAATGGAAAGATCTCTTTTCTGTCCCATTTTATGACTGCATATGCGTATAAATGCGCACTTCACCATGCATGATACGCTATTTATGTTTGAGGCTGTAACTGGATGAACATTTTCATGCCTGCTTGTAGCATTTTCTTGAGTTGCACTCGGATATGTGGGATATTTGCATCCTGCTTAAACAAGATACAACTGTTTTATGTTTGGGCATCAGTAGGACAGATGAGCATTTTACTTTCGGTGGCGTTGTTATGTTAAGTAAACTTACAGTTAAAGAATCGTAAACGGCGTGGGAGCCTCACTCATTTGATGTCAGAGTCAAATTAGATTAGCTTTGCAATGATGCAATTTTTTGTTGTTGTTGAATGTTTTGTTTTTATGTGCGCCATAGGGCTTAAGCAACTCTAATTTACTTCGTATAGCATGGTACCAATATGTATTTGGTTGAGGCTGTTGTAGTTGATTGATGCTCATATCTGCCCAGTATCAGACAATAATCTCAGTACATGTACTGAGATTTGCATTAGAAGACTTGTAGGATGAGTATGCAGGATAAGCTACACCGCCATTATCACTTTTCCTTATTGCATTTGTATTTCTGAGCAAGCCTTTTTGGGACACACACCTTTCTGCATCTCCCTGTATTGGCTACTGTATAAAGTACTTTTTTATTTTCAAAAGCAGGATTGCAAAAACGGATATACAAGTATCGTTTGTATGGAGAAACCCTGTTTCTTTCGCGATAGACCTTATGAACTCGCGTTTGTGATTGGATAGGTTTTCTATATCTAGCAAAGTTCTCTATATTGCACAGAAAAGTGCAGGCAAATGTCCCGAAGAGCCGAGATTGAATTCACTATCATGCAAAACGTGGTCATCCACCCTCTTACATTTCCATATTATATTCTGGGTTTCGTCGTTCCCGCAAACAATATCCACCGTGTGGCCCATGATTACATTTTTGGTTATTGTAAATCAGTTCTGCTATGGAGTTTCGTTACGGTTGGGAGCCTGCTTTGCCTCTTTGTGTGGAGATGAATATGGGTTGACATACACCGTTAACATTGTCCCAGTTGCTCCAATGCTTGGACATTGCAGGCTAGCATGAAATGACTTCTGCATTACCGGTGGCAATGCAATTAGGCATAACTCCAGGACCTAGGAGATGAGGGCCTGCTTTTGACCCTGGCAATTGTTTAGCATGAATCGTTTCGCTTTTTACGACCAGCTAGAACATTTCCAGAGCAGTTATGTTGCATGGACGTAGGTCTCTGAATCTCTCCCGGGTAATTTATTAATATGAACTAGGTCGGGCCCTAGGAATCCCCACAGTGACATTATGCACCTGTGTTAAGGTTAGGAAGCATGCATTTGTATATGCAAAAAATTCGCTTTTACTCTCTTTGCTATTGCATTTTAGTCTGCAGGACTAGACGACTTCTGTGCGTGCATTTATTGCGTGTGGCAATGATGTTGCTGTGCCTGTAGATAATTCACATGTGATACAGACATTTACGCTGCGTTTATACAATTGTGGGATAATTACAGCGATGGTTTTAAGCCCAGGTATTGCAACGCCAGTTATTCGAAGTGTTCAGATATACGTATTTAAAGCTTTCGTTTCCACTTTGCGTCAATGCAATACAGTAATTATTGCTATCATTTTTAGGTGCCCTCGGTTGATTATGTTTTGTTTGCAATACAACTCACAAATTGTATGAATTCATACGGATTTTTAACATTTTCTTAAATTGTCTGCATTCGACAGTCGCACCTAGGCATGGCATAGACACAAAAAAAAGACATACAATGTGTGTGCTTTAAACCGTCGATATATTAACCTGGGAAATTAAAATTAAGGTCGGAAATGAAATAAGCTCCTATGCAATTTGCGCATCCTTAAGCATTCTTTATGGTATAACGAGTAGGAGGAAAAACAACTTATTTATTGTATATTTATGGTTGTAGGGTTTAAACGGGCAATTACTTAATGTTTCTTAGGTATAACCTTTAATAGCTTTTTTTGCTGATTGCTCGCGTGAAAACGAACAAAAATTTCTACCTAGAGCATAACTGTTATAATCTTTCTATAAATTGTCTTTATTTATGATGAAAACATTTTTATCATTATCGCATTCGGCCTGGTTTGTTATAATTCACAACCCCGAGCTTTTTTGAGAAAATAACTTAAACATCTCATAAAATTCCGTTTAATATGCAGGCTTTCAGTCGCTTTTCATGTTTTCAGTTAGACGTAACACAATGAAGCTTTAATGCCTTTTTTCACCGAATCCGCTCTGAATATGGTAATTTCAGCATTAACTGAAGGGGAAAGACAGGTGGTTGCCACTCAGGAATTGCGTGTGTCTATTATTCAAGTTTTTCCGTCTTTTTAACAATTTTTATAATGCGCCTCGTTAAACATTGTTTTATTGCTATTTTGGCGAGGTCTGCCTTAATTTGCGTTGAATTTCACGGTGCAAAATTTCCATTTATTAGGCTTTAGCCCATGCAGGAGGCCTTCATTTGCATAACGAGCAATTTTAACTCATTTTTTCTCATCATATTTTACGTTACGAGTTAGGTCACTGCAGAGGAAAGTTTTTAGAGCAATTAATAATACATGACATAATTAAGGTTAGCAATTATACGTGTCCTACTTGCATGCCTTGGATAATCCACGTTACGTTTTATTTTTTTCTCAAAGACTTATTTCGGCAGTTGTAACGTTGTTAATGGTATATTTTATCTACACTGTAAGTCTTTTCTAGTGGATAAAAATATAAGAAATCGATGGTTAATTTTTTGAAAAAATCCAAACCTACCGGAACATGTAGCCTTACATTCTGTCAAAAAAAGTCAAAAATGCACCTTCCATTTCTCATATTTTTATGACTGAATATGGAAGTACACAATTATCGGGATGTATGCTTATTTGTTTGGGTTAAAGGTTCTGGTTTTTTGAAATGTTTTACAAGAGTTCAGTTTATAGGGTCATTGTTTCGCTCGTTAGAACGCTTAAATATGCATTGGAATTGTTGCAGCAGTTTGGCAATATGAGAAGGATGTTTGCCAGCAACGCAGGCTGTCGTTTATTTATAATTTCGCGAAATTAGTGGCTAAGGAGAACAGATTGGCTATTACCAAGCTGCTATAAGTTGGTTACGGTTTTTTCCCCCTCAGTCATTAATTTGTGTCGTGCCAATAGTCTTTTATGGTCTGGAGGAGCTTGTACTGTAACAGCCTCTGATGCATTTGCGTTTCCTGCAAAGGCAATCATTAAAAGTACGATGTAATTTCTGTTAAATGGCCGCGTCTCCGAAGGTAATAGGATTTTTTATGGCGTCTGTGCTCCCGTTATTGCATTTTGCGTTTGAACTGTTAAAATGAAATTTGAGGCTGGCAACGTTTTGGCTGTGGAAAAGGTGTCGTGGCAGATATTTAACAGCATATTTGGAGGCGTTTAAGGTTTTTCCCTCACATTCTCTGTGTTGAAATCTCCGAAGATGAGAATTTTAACTGCACCTGTTTCTATTTTAATATCAATAACATCGAAAATCGTCATCTGTTGCAGTTGGGCCATCATTTCACCATAAAAAGAATAACGACCACCGCCAAAATGGCTAATAGAGGTTGGTGCACTCGTCCTCTTCTACCTTGTTTGGTTCGTTACATCTCGACGTGATATTTTTTGAAGAGAAACAACAAGCTTTCACTGGTCTACTGATGTTAGGAAAGCACGGCTCGACTTCTATATTGTGGTACAGCAGTTTTGACACCGCATGTTTTCGGATGGGCTTTGGTTGAATTTCCGTCGTAGAATTTTCCGCTCATCCGCCTCCGATTCTAGCGGAGAGTATGAATCTCTGGATTACTTGAACTCGAAGGAAATGTGCGATTTTAGATATGGCTCGTATTACGAACATCTTCAGACCTTTGCCGTGGTATTATAGATGCATTTTCAAGCGATGCGATGCTGTCTTACCTAAACATTGCAAAATTGCATACCGGTAGATGTGTACATGTACTATAGTCGGCTCAACGAGAAATGAGAAATTCTTACAGCCAGTCAGACGGATTCCGCTTATTGATAGGTTCCTCCAGGATATTCTGACCCTATATTATAGTCGACTCAACGACAGAAGACAAAAATGGCGTCCGTTCAACCAATAGGATGCCATCCCCTGTTTGCGATTCGTTCATCCAACTTCCTACTGCGGGCTCCAGAACGAGCCAATAAGCTGCATGTGCGACCCTGGGCCGACCACTATAGGGCCGACCTCCGACTTGCTAAGGAACTTTTCGGCTGTGGGCACTCGTTCAGGCTCCGCCCTCTAAAATTTGGATGAACGAATCGCAAACAGGAAATGGCATCCTATTGGCTGTAGCGACGCCATTTTTCTCTTCGCTCGTTGAATAGACTATAGTTGTTAGATACCATTCATAAAAGACGTCCAAGTTGGGGAATTTTCATTTGCATGGCAACACTTCCACAGCACAGTGAAAGCTCTTGAGTAAAACCTTTCTGTACGACCACTCATGAGTGTTTTTTTTGCTATGTATGCCGGTTGTGGAGTTACACTCTAAACGAAAAGAGTACAAATGTTGAACCTTAAGGGTACATGTACAAATGTTTTGAAACTTTATACACACCCTATGGGTGCATACATGTATGTTGCTTGCACGTGTACCCTTGACATGTGTTCCCATGTTCCTATTGTACCTTGAGGTACAAATATTTAAATCATTTCATCCCTTTGGGTAAATATATGATATATGGGGAGCAAATGTACATTTGTACCCCACAAAAACTGCATTTGTACATTTACGGTTTACAGTGTAAGTAACATGGCCTTAATTTACACGTTTGTAAGATTCTAGCATAATAATCAAGGTCGGGATGATGTATGCAATAATGGAAACATTAACAGCTGTAGAAGTTGTTTGTGTTGGCTACGTAGCTGGGGAAGCTGCAAGGGCAACTTCATCTGATTAGAAAAATTTAGAGATTGATACACATCAAAAGCAACTCGAAGCTGTCCTTATTAATGAATGGTATAAAAATTTCAGTTTCCATGCACTTGTGCTTTTCAATTCTAAGAAAAATTGGGACTGCATCGAGGGTCAAAATCAACAACATCAAAGTTATGTAATATAATGATAGTAGTCTATCAAGTGTTTTCAATATTTTGTCCAACTTCTGCAACTTGTGGGTGTATTACTCCATGAGTGCACGAGCGTTTGTGTGGCCCTTAAGTTGTGATATGTAAACCGTAGCAGGTCCACGATCATATTCGTCCAATTATGAGTGGAATGTTGCGCGAGTTTTCAATATTTCATCTGACAGTTAATAAGTCCAGGCCACTCGAATGAGATATCCGCCAAAGAGCAGAATGACATACTATATCTGCCGTATATAGATGGGATCATAGTTGACCGCTAGTTTATCTCTCAGGTGAATGGCATGTGAGCTCCACTCGAAGAAGCACTTTGATTAAGTAAATTTTCGTTCGCATTAGACAGAAATTGCATTTTGGCTTTCATTCCCAACTGATTTGGGGCCGTACACAAGTATGGTTGGCTGCATTCGAGCATGAATGTGTACTTCGTCGATGAATGTTGGTTCGCAATTGCTGACCAATACCGGAAATTGCCTGGAAATGGATATGTACATGAACTCATTGAATCCTGCATGCAAAGGTTCGACGTTTCCTGAGCTTTAATGCATAAATAAGCTTTGCATCTCCTTGTTTGCTTATAAGCTGGCGAAATATAACTTCGATATTTGAATAAATTGCGTATTTACACGCGCGCCTATTTACATGGCATTTCCGTAGAAATCTTAAGTAATACACTTTGAAACATCATTCACATTGTTGCACATAAGACAGTAATGCGGAGATTTATGCCAAGGTAGTAAAAGTCACTGCAGTAAAAAGGGACTGGTGTCTGCATGGAGTGATCACATGGCCAGTACTTTTAGCTGAGCGAGCCTATTATTTTCACTAGCTAGCTCGTATTTCTTGCACATGTGCAATAACAGTACAGTACTGTATCTGTTCTCTAGCAGACTTGATTACTTCCTGATAAACAATGTGGTTCTGTTTGGAAAACCTGATATTGCTCCACGTACTTGACAATAAATAACGATTTCTAATCCTTTCAATTTCTAATGGCCTACGGTCCTACCTGTGCAAAGAATGTGCTGTTTTGTACTATGTAAGGTACTCGCAATATATGATATGTTTTCCTCTTGTAACATTCTACAAGAAGCTACATGTACATCGTAGCAAATTCGCTGGTGTACTTGGTTGAAGTTCATATACTCGTGATGATCCCATGCTCGGATATGATCAGACTGGAAAATGACCAGAAAAATATCTTGTAACGATTTTTTGAAGAAGGTTCCTGAGAATTTTGACGTATTCTTAATGCAAAAAAAAAAATGAAAGTCATCATGAAAAGTCTGCAGAAAACGTGATAAGTGATTTTTTGTCGCCACAAGGCTAACATAAACAGGTACAATGAAATCAAGAAAAAGGAAATTGTAATGAACCACGACGACAACAGACAATGCTGGGTGCCCAAGTCATCACTAATTTCTGCAGAATTGCAATACAAATTTGTCTGCTTCAGCTGCCCCTAACAGTTAGGCAATCACTGCAAGCATGCGCCTGCGAGTCTATACGAAGCTAGTACGAAAATGTTGATCGTCTAATACATTCGGCCGCACATTGTATTAAAGGTGCAATTGGACCTGTGGGACACGTACCTCAGGTTACTTGTTTGAGATCCCTTGGAAAAATCCATGTAAACTACGTAAAAGTAGTATTTTACAGTACTTGAATGTTGTTTGTCGAACATCATGTACCTGCACATCATTGTACTATAAACTCAACATACTGTATGCATGATTTCTTGTTTGGTAAACGTATGTGATGCACCGTGCAGAATTTCCGGACGACCTCAACATCTCGAAATTCTCTGTGAACTTCTTAGTACGTCTGAGCTTATGGCTGCAGGCACAAAAGATCCCCTGCACAAAATTGGAAAACGGTTTCAAATGTGTACCATAAACAGGAATCCCTTCATTAAACGCTCATGCCTTGTAGGAGTCCTTTCTTGGGTGATGTGTAATTCATCTTTTTACGATCCCGTAGCGTGTTAGCCAAACGACGCAGATACCAATTTGAGGCGGATGCATTATTGTCTATTGGCAGAAATAGAAACTTCCCTTCGTAAGTGATAATGGCCAGGGCAAGCCGTTAAAACTGACCCAGACGATATAGCTCGGTTTACAACTTGAAGTTTATACTGGAAATTATTATATTTTCTTAATGTTAAACAACGTTGTGAAAGACGGTCATACTACAAATTATACTTTCCAGTTTACTCCTTATGGTCAGTCCGCATCAAGCTGAGTTCTTCCTTTGATGGTCACGATTTTTTATTATTGATATGTTAAGTTGCAGTTTTCATCCCATTGTTTTTGGGGCACGATTCAGTGCCGCCCACTCGCAACCTATAGGGCATGTCGTGTATCCTAATTTCACGGTGGCATTTTTAATTATTTCAGGGAGCTTAATGTGCGATGCGTACATGTGTGATATTTATCACTATCAGCAGTTCTTAATTAAAGAAATCGTTCCCCATTGGCCGCCTGGGAGGTCTTAATAGTCGAGGTTATTCAAATGAATTTCTAGCGGTGAAAAACGTGAGGACGACATACATCATCTCACAGTTCATGAAAAAAATCATCTGCAAATCTTCAGTTTATATAGCACTGAATCCTTGTTTTCTTTAGCGTTTCGTGATAGGTGCACTCGCTTTTTCGACTGCATTTCAGGTGTGCCTACAGTTAGGGTACGTCCCCAAAATCCGGAATGACTGGCTTTTTTAATTGGGCACCAGGTGCATCATTATTATTTTATGTGTAATTTATATCGTTCGTCCTACACACACGCATTTCTACGTTTGGGAAAATCATGTTATGGTTTTGCTCGCTGCTCACGGAAGTGGCCGAGACAAATGAAACTCGACAAAACCAAAGTTTATTGTCGAATTATGCAGATAAGAGGACTGTAATTGTTCACTTTTTCAGGCTGTAGGTGATCACAGGAATGGTCTTGGCA
>JAQFYZ010000392.1:0-45019 GCA_034695085.1 Cylindroiulus punctatus
ATGAAAGTATCCTACTTTCATGGGAGCTTACTCGACTGCCACTAGATGGCGACCCTTTCGCTGCACACTCCCAATTGCTTGCTGTTGAGATCTACGTGTATGAAGTGACATTGGAATAAGTGTAAAATTCAAGACAAGACACGAAAATATTTCATTATTGTCCACTGGCCGTACATTAACATGTTAAGCGATACTTTGATATGCTCTCCTGCAACGTTTTTGTTTTGTGAGATAGGCCATTGCTTCGATTCCAGTTCAGTTTAATACACACACTGTGCCATGATGCCATGTGGTGGGGTGGATTTACCCAAGTAGAAAATTGTAGCGAAATGAAAGAAATAATGAAAGTAAACTGAAATACCTATTTTGTATGCTGCAATTTACTTTCGTTTTCCTTTCCTTGCAGCTATACATGTATTTTTGTTGTAGCATTTTTGCACTTGGGTGACGTGTCATTCACGTGTATTTCACTCGTACAGAATATGCTGTGCAGCAAACAAAATAGATTAGTAAAATGCAATTTGCCGCATAGTTTGCATAAGTAAAACACACCAGAATTATATGCAACCCAAGTACGAAAATGTTGCAGAAAAGGAACCCTTCCGTTGACTTCGGTCAATTTCCTTTAATTGCAATCAAATTCGTCATTCGCTAAGTGGTTGCACAGTTCATTCTGCTCATGCATATCTCGCATGCTGGCAGTGATTGCCTGCTGGTCAGGGGCAATTAACAGCACATATTCAGGTTATCACTTTCCAACAAGAAATGGGAGGAAAAGGAGGAATTCCGTGTACGTATGTTTGACAAGTTGTATTTAAATTCAAATGCACATTTGGAGTTGGGGCCCATCAGGCCTACTTGAATTTATCCAAAATTTGATTAATCCTTACAATGTCAGAAATTCTGAATGTTCTTTTCCTAACGGCTTGCAGGATGCACATTTTCATGCAATGCACATTTTTTATGTAGGATAAATTCCGAATGCGGTTCCCCTGCACATTCTGTACATTTCATTTTTCCTTACTCATTTGCTGTAAATCTTTGTACTTGGGTAAATCCACCCAGGTGTTGACTGTGAGTGTATTGAATTGAATTGAGGATTGTTCTGTTAACGTCATTAGATCCCTTTAATTTTCATCTCTAATCCGAAGAACAGCATCCTTCCGTTTCTTGGCTGCGTGACCATATTCACCCGGAAGCGGAAACCGCTGCTCGGAAACGGAAGTCGCCAACTCTGACACCCGAACCTGTTCCCCCCCGCACTTTCGGCAGTTGCAGTTGGTCCGAACTGCGATTTTTACAACTAGCAGGTTGTCATTTTACAAGTTCATTTGGCACTAAATCACCCACACCGAGGGTCAGCCTGGTCCAGGTTTTTTTTTTCTCCGGAATTTCTCGTCAAGGTGCAGCATTGTTTCTGACCCAAATAGGGGCCCGGTCTCCCTCCCCCCATCGAGGGGGTCTCTTTGTTAAGAGGCATCGGTTTTTTGGGGCGGATGGCCCACTTTGATCCCGAACTGATAATTGAAGGGCTCTCCTCTCTCCGGCCAGCACTTGCCAGGACGTTTGTAGGAGATGTTTTATTTATTTTTTTACACTTCATTTACACGCTCTTGCTTCCTTCCCAATGGTCGTTATATCCGAGATTTTCTCCGAAGTAATGCACTCGAAGGTCTCAGCACACATTCAACAAGTGGGCGGTAGTTTGGGTCATAACGCTTTGTTTCTGTTGAAAAAACCTCGAGTGTCAGGGAGTTGTGAAGCGGGCTTGCTTTGATGAGGTTTTTTGGAGGTCACTACTTGTTGTGTTAATACGGTAGGCGAGCACCCTCCTCCTCTGGACAGCCTTTTTATTTTGCAAAATGATGCTCGTTTATGGAAGGGAATTATGTAATAAATAACGAAAATTTCATTCACGTTGAGCATTCATTCAGTTTAATTTGATGCACCCACAGTCAGCACATGAGGTGCCATGTTGTGGGGGGTAGGCTCTCCAAAGTATGCAATGTTACAGAATGTAAAATTGCACCAACAAAATAGATAATTAAAAATGATGAAACGCACAAGAATGACGAGCCACCCGAGTACAGAGATGTTAAGGAAAACTAAAGGAAAATAACGTAATTTGTTATTAAATTTACTCAATTAAAAAACCAATTGACATAAGGACTGTCAACCCAGATCAGTTACAACTAAGAATATACAGACAAGTGGAGAGAATAATACGATGTAAAACAATCAACGGCACCAACACCTAAAAAATAAAAATGAAATCGTTAAACTATGGCTATGAACTTGGCTGGCATGTCATTCTGATGCATTTATTTTATTTACTGTACTTCTTTTTGTGTGCTGCAAAACTCCTGCTTTTATTTTTCATTCTTTTTTGATGCAACTTTTTTCTTAGGTGTGTTAAAAGTTTTATAATTCCATTTCTGGGGGGGGGGGGGACCAATGTAAAAATAATACAAAATAGTATGAAGGATGTATTAAAGATTCATGAAACTTGATGAGATGACTCGTTTTTCCACATGTCTCTTTGATCTTTCTAGCGCCCATTTTGGCATTCATAGTCTTGGATGTTATGGATACATCCACAAGTTCTTTAGAACTTGACTGTAAAAATCCTGTAATCCATAATCCTGTAAATCCACGTTTCACTTGCCTAAAAAACGATTCATTCAAAACTAGACGGTGCTTGGCAGCATCGCCTCAAGTTGTGAATGAAACTAACCGGATCATAACTCTCCAAGTTTTGGATCAGATTGTGAGATAGAAGAATTTATGGCCATCGTATAATTCTATATTGGCTGATCTGAAGGAATTTCGACCGTTTATTGGTGAAGGGAAGATGGTCATGTTTATTGTAGCTAGGTTAGGGCTCTGCAAAGAGCGGCCTCTATTCGTTTAAGGGAAAAGTGGCGGGGTCGTCGCTACGCCCCATTTAGGGACCTTAAAATAGCATTATTTTATCGTAAACTTCCACGAAACGAGGAAACTGCTAAGTACAAGGCGACCTCTGTTACCCTAATCACTGGGCAGTGGGCAGTGAGCGCCAAAAGTTGCGCCCACTCCGTAATCAGTGACAGCTGGGGCTGTAGGGGCCACAAAATGGACACTGGGATCAGCCCAAAAGTTTCAAATGATTTACAAAATGGCCGACCGTTGATCTGTTTGGGAAAAACAACGCTTCGGTGCGTTTGCTTAATGCTTGGCTCAGTCGAGATTTATCTCAGTTTTTTATGGTTTGTCCTTCGCCAAGTTGTGTTTTTTCACCCAGGCATTCACCTCCTAAATCGCCCAGGTTTCTTGGAAATGGCCCGCACCTACACCTGACAAAAAATCCTGCAATTAAGAAATCTGGAGGAATGAAATTAATCGATCAGTGGTGATGACATCATCGGGCGATAAACCAAACAAGTTTACTGTCTGGTAACGATATATGTTTTGAGATGTAGAGTGGCAAGCTCTGTACTTCATGTAATGACGTTTATTTTGCTTTAGCATTTTTGCACTTGGGTGGCATGCCATTTTGTTTGATGCAATTATCACGCACATTCTTGTGCAGTACGTGCACTTTTTTGATGCAATGTTGCTGCGACATTTGTGTACCTGGGTGGCATGTCATTCTGATGTATTTTACTCATCTGTTTTGTTTGATGCAATTTTCCTGCACGAAAAGTACATGAAATTATTCATTTTTGGTGTCACATTCCTTACTTCAATGGGTAAATCTACCTTCTTTCATCACACAACATGGCAGCTGAGATGCTGACTGTGGGTGTAGGACTACAATGCTGGCTGTCATGTCGAGTGAATTGGTTTGAATTTTTGTAGTTATGTGTACATTTTTACAGTGTTGACATGGTCCCACTATAAATCCAAAACCTGCATTAGAGTGCCCAAAATAGGACCAGATTTTTTGGAGTAAAAAGTTAAAAAGTACTTTCTAATAAGTTCTCTGATGAGTAGTAGATTAATTATCCAATTCGATTTCTCCAACATTGTTTTTACTATAAATGATTAATCGATAGCAAATATTCTCCGGTGCTGACGTCACTTGGCAACTGCTTGAATGGCAGACCTAGCGTGCAATCACTCGCAGAATCACCTTCAAAATATTGCTTTTGAAAGTTATTTTTAACTCGCACAAAAATGTCCAGGGTAACAGATTTATCATCCTAGGTCGCGAAATTATTCCAATTTTTTTTATTTGTCGCATTTTAAAAAAAAAGTGAAAAGGAGAAAAAGGAAATGGTAATGAGGACAGGACGAGGGGGCGATTCAATTTTCGGAATAATAAATAATAATAATAAAAATGTAAAAGCAGCCCCTCTGGATTTCATGAAATGGCTGTTGCCGAGATTAAAGCCCGAGGACGCCCCCTACCTTCCAATTTATGACCTTCTTCCGGTTTCTCCTGCACGCGAGAGGGATGTAGGTGGAGCTGCTGTATTCTGGAGCATATCGGAGGGGGCTTCGTGGGTGGGGTGGGGTGCCACTAATGAAGACCCAAAAATGTTGGATCATGGCCTGGGCCTGCCTAGTCATCCTACCCCGTGCTATGCGGGGGTGGAGTCTGGCAAACTTCCCATCCCGAGCAACAAGAAAATTCATCCCTTCACCTCTGACCCCTAGGTTTGTTTAGCGCTTCGCAGCAAATTATTGCCGAGTTCTCAAGAAAATGCAATTGCGAACTTTGCTCCGGAAACGACTTGGCCCTGCCCTCGTTCTTGAGCAGCGCCTCTGGCGGAAAAATGCGGCTCCAGCAATAGTACTTACATAAGTCAGGTTTACATGTTTGAAGTCCCACTCAATATCATTGAGAAATCCCTGCCTTCCCCCTCAATCTGACTTCAATGACCACATTGGAACTTCATGGTGTATCAAGTTTACTTCGAGACAATTTCTTGAAATTATCTGAAGACGATTTCGATGACTTCAGGAATACTGCATGAGTATTCCTGCAGTACTTCAAGTGCATCAGTGGAAATTCAATAAAACATCATGGATTTTCTCTTATCAGGATTTCGTATGTCATTGAAACCGCACTTAAATCCGTCCAATGTGACTTCAGTGGAACTTCATGGTGTGTCAATTTGACTTCAAAAAGTTCATGAAACTTTAAGGACTTGTGTTGAAATCTCCTCGAGGTTCTCGAGGTCTCAGTAAAGTACTTGAAATTCCATTTGAAGATGACTTCAATGACTTCTGGAATACTTCATAAACAGTACCATGAATGTTGATTTGGACTTCAATGAAACTTCATTTCTGCAGTCGTTGAAGTCTGATGTGCATAGTGTAAGCTAGTATAACACCCCTAGCACGGTGCATGTAACTAACATTCCCCAATCTGCGACTGCTGCATTTAATAGGCAGGTTTTTACAAATTATTTGTTTTCACAGTCGCCTTATTTTCGGGTGCCTGGGGTACATTGGTTCATCCCAGTTATGGTAAATTAGCCCGTGAAGAAACAGGGTTGTGGTATTAGCTCGGGGATCAATCGGGATCAGTAACCTGCAAACCACAATCAAATAATGTCGCCATTAAAATTATTATCCCTCTGGCAAAATGCGAATCTAGGTTGTGTAAACGAAACCCATCTCCAAGAATGTGAACGTCTTCGATTGCAGTTAAGAAAAGCCCTCAGTGGCGCCCTCTGTGGCGAAACATTTGTCACGGCTACTAACTCCTGCTTTAAAAACTGGAAGGTCAAGGAAGTTGAAACATTCAGAGTTGTACCTGCTTTTGCTCCTTTTGGTCTTATAGCCACAGCCAAGTTTTTCGACTTAATAAGCAGCCTTGGCCTTGATCAAACGCCATCTTTTTTTCTATCTCAATTTGTTCGCTCATTTTTGGAATTCATAGCGGCCAACATTAATACGGCTTCGGGTAATAAATTGCGAAACAGGATTTCCGAGTTGTCGAAAATAAATGCAATATTCGCTGGACGTTTCTTGCCAAGGATTTTTGTTATCAAGACTTGACCGGAGTGATATAATTCCTAGCAATTGCGCAATCAAGTTTCCTTTTTTTTTTAAATGTATGTCGAGCTGAAATTTAAGAAAAAAATCAAAGTGGTAATATCTCATCGCCTCATGAGATTGTTGTTTCGATAACGATTGCTATGATAAGTTATCTGTACCAGGTATTGCAATGTATGCAGCTTATGGTTGTTTAGGCTGTAAACTACTACTACAAATTGTAAATAAGGCTTGATGAACACATGATTTGAAGTTACTCGATTATCTATAAAATAAACAGTTAGTTGCAAATTGAAGAGAAAATAGAGTAAACAAGTTGCGTAGGATGCACTGATTACATGCCAGCGTTGTAAACAAGTTAAACTGTCTTGTCACGAGGACACTGGTAGTTTGCTTAATTATTAGTGCTTTCCTGCGTATTCTGTACTTTATTTTGCTTTTATTTTACATTCCTTTTGATCATCTCTTGCCTATCTATTTTGTTGCTCTACCCTACACACACACACACACAACCACCATATGGTTGCGAACATGTGGGAATTATGCCGTATCTGGTTTTAGCAAACACAGATAGACTGTACTGCCTTTTTTATGAAGCAGAAAATTCTGGGTGTTTTGCAACATGTCACCATAAAATGATCAGGCTTTATGGCAAATCATACATGACTCTTCCTACATGAGAACCTACATGACTAAGACTTTGACATGGGCGGAGTATCTTGTGTCTTTAACCTGATGATGGCCGGAAGGAAGCCATTTGAAATCGTATTTTGCTAATCCCTTTGGGATTTAAACCGATTTAAACCATGTAAATGTTTTGGGAGGCGCCGTGAAGAGGCCACCTATCAATTTCACATAATTCCATACCTTTAAGTCCCCAGAGTTGGCATTGACTATAATTATGGCTCGTAAGTCTAGCCCACATTTAATGACTTAATAAAAATGTGAAGCAAGGGTTGGTCTGAATGGGAGATTCGTGCCTGCATTACTGTTGTCTGGTGGGAATATTTCTGTATGCTCGAAACCTACTCCGAATTTGCACGAAATATTTTTATTTTTGCCATTATATGCAATTTACACTTTTTTGCTTTTTTGTTATTATGCAAGAATGACACCTGTCCAGCTGTCACAATTTGTCGTATTTACTTTTTATTTTCTCGTTTTTACTGTTTTAACTTGCCTAAACTAACGTAAAGATAATTCAGCTGCCCCTAACAACCAGGCAATCACTGCCAACCTACAAGCTGTTAGGAGAAGCCCACTTCAAAAACTGAATGTCAATTAAATGATGCCATCGACATGATTTGCAACGACTTGTTTTGTTAATCGGCCACTTTTCCAGTTCGTAAAACAAAATTTCCTGTACAAATAATTGTACACATGTACAATTCAATTCAAATTACACAAATGTTACAGCAAAAAAGAGCAATGAAAGTGAAATGAAAAGGGAGGAGGGGGTACCACTAGAGGGCGCTCAGGGGGAGCTTTCTTTTGGGAAATTCACTTTTCCCTGACAATTCCAGCTTTTCCAGGTCAGGAGTAATGAATTAAACGGTAATGATGCTTCGTTGGAACCGGAAACTAAAATAAGGTCAATTACTGTACTGTAAAACATGATTGAAGAGCTATTTACAGTAGGTTTAATTTTGTTGTTGTGCGAGTGACATTGACAACGAGCTAGTTTTAGGATTGCGAGCGAATTACCATACAGGTTGCAAAAAACGTGATCCAAAACCAGATTTTAATTGTTGTTTCCTTCCTACATGTACGGGCGTCTATCATTATGTGTGACATAACAGGCCCGAGCCTGTCTCCTCCTTCCTTCCCGGCCAAAAAGGTCACCAGGAGGTCAGCTTGTCCACGTTTGACATCTGTTGCCTTTCATTGTTGAGCCAACTTTCATAATTAATATTAGGCGTGACGTCGTCCAGGGACACTCAACACGGGGTGGTGGTTTTCAACCCCGAATCCAACCGAGCGTTTCCTGCACTTCAGCTGACTGACTGTCCTCTGTCAGTGTCTGCACCACTTGTGGCCAATTCATCATCTTTGAAAGGACTTGTTCGGAATTGGCAATATTGTGGGCTGAAGGTTTCCTGAAAAAAAGGCATTTGTCTACCTGTCTGATTGTCACATTGTGCCCCTAAAGGGCTGTGGCGATTGTTCCTTTTTTTGTGTGGCCAAATGGTGGGGTTGGGGGACATTGCCATCACTGCTGGTCCTCAGGGCTTGTCCAGTCAGCTTCTGGAAGACCTGGATGGCTTTTAGGAGGAGCAAGTTGGGGGAAGGGAACACAAATCGTATTAACCCATTAACAGGTTGTCTACCGGAAATGAAATTATTACGATATTAACATATTGTTTTAGGATTTTGAAAGAAGAGAAATGAAACAAAAGTATCTCGAAATAAGTAGCCTATGAGCAACATCACCACAAGACACCAGTTTGCAGAAAATTTCAAATTAAGTTTTCTGCGCTTAATGTGCGTGGTGTATGGTGTCAATTGAAAACTTGGAAGAGTCAGAGAAATTTGTACATGTACAATGTCTGAAAATTGGTTGTGCCACAACGATTTTCATTTATAAAATTGTCTGGGGCCAGTGGTTAGTAGGACCTAAGGTCTAGTCACTTAGAATGTGGAAATTGTCTTGATGCTGTACGTCCAAATCTTGAAGGAAAGAAAGATGCAGCATGCAAATGGACCATGACTCCATGAATGCTTGCTAAGTGGTACTACATGACTTGTTTGTTTTATGTTGCATGGAAACTGTGATTGAAATGTCTGGAAAACCTGGAAAGTCAAGGTTTATAACAGACAGCTACATGTAGATGATGCTAAAGGATAAACAACAGATGACACAAATGCATTTTGGTAAATAAGCGTTGAAAAAATCTGGTTGGATAAGGTGTCGAACAATGTGTTGATACACCACATTTTAAAAGGCATTGACATTTTCTTAAGTTTCTAGAATTTACAATGCCAGATACTAGAATGGACACCATGTTCAAGCGCTATTGGTCGTTCAATTTCGTGACTTTCTGGGAAGTGCACATTTTTCCCGTTAGATGAAAAGATTCATCGATGACATACAAATTAAGTGATCTTGGAAATGAGCCAGTCAACACTTTGGTCCGTATGGTTTGCAGGAAACCAAGCCCAGTGCAGGACAATTGGTGACAGATTGGTGACCTACATTGGCACACTTTTAGTCAATAGGTTTTGTGCAGTAATTGAACTATTCTCGTGTTTCCGGTCCTTCTGGGGTTTTGGTATTTCTAGGGTTTAATGAGTTTCAGCATGCGAGTTTGCACCACTTTGCTCGGTAGTGTCATGATTTGTTATTTTGGGAACATGGAGGCTCTTGTGCACTGCATATGCATGTTGAACCATTGATTGCAATCTATCATCACCATTTGCTTAATTAAGTTGATTCGCAGGATTTGCCAACTTCAGAATTGGGTGAAATGGCTGACTGCAATGCTAAGTCAGTACTTAGTACGGTCCGAGTGACATTCTGCGCCATGTGCCGGTGCGAAACTAGCGCCACCTGTTTCGCCAGCAGTGCCAATGGCCGTTCGATGTGTGGTCGAAATCCTGTGTGGGATTCTTGGCCAGTTTTTCAAAGATGATTCGGCGTATCCGAAAGATAATTTTAAGTGGGTGTCGATAAACTGGTAGCCTCAAACGCGTTTTATTCCATTGTTCGGTACCGCTACAGGAGCTGCTGACCTTTGCGGCTGACCTTGACTCGTAGCGGCGGCGCTACAGTCACTTTTTTCTCCCCCCAAAATTCATATGCAGATATGGATGATGCGAAACTCGCTTTCACACGCGGTTTCCCGTGGATGGGAAGTGGTGATCTTGAAACGGGATAAAATATTTCAGGGTCGGAAGGGGTTGGACCCACCAGGCACCCCTGGAGAAAAAACTGTGTCGCAATGGAGGACAAGGACGCCACTGTGCAATGGCCTCGTAATGCGATGCCAGACGACCTTTTCTCGCCTGGCTATTATGTCAGCGGAGATAAGGGTTACGTCAACCATAAAACGAACACCCTTTGGACAGCTGACCACCCGGTAGCCTTTGAACCCGCACCCGGTGTCGAAGGGGTTGCGATTCGAAAGCACTGCCTTTTGGAACGGTTTCCAGGGTCAAAGGTTGACCTGTTGACCACCACCACGGTGCACTCTTGACATTACTTCAAGGGACCTTTGATTGGAAACTGGAAATCCAAGAACATTTTTTGTGGCCTGGAAAACTGGAATCCATTAGTTTTTTTGGAAATTTTGAAGTTTTATTTGGAAGTAAAACTTCAATATAACGCTTTACTTAAGATGCACGTTTATGATTTTTTCCCCCAAACACTTTGAGAGCACAAATTTTATTTTTTTTTACTTTATTAATATTATTGATATTATTGTTTATGAGAAATCTGGGCCAACATTGACTTTTGAATACTGGAAATTCAAGAATGCTGAAATTCGTTCTTAGTCCTGGAAATTTTGAATTGGAAGTGATACATTTAAATACTTGAATTCATTAAAGTCCAGTCTTTGCATTACGATTGGAGTGCACAAAATTTACTCTTTTACTTTGGTTTACGTTTCCAAAAAAAATGTTACATATGTCGCTTTTGCTATTATTAATTATTCTGGAAATTGCTCAAAAATGCACCAAAGTCCAATCTTGATGTTTTCCTTAATATAAAATCCGTTGTTTATGGCTGTGATCTAAGGGGTCACCGTTTAAGCCACAAAAGTCGAAATTTTCGAAGCAAATCTGCAATGCATGATAATTATTTTAAAAATGGTCTTAAAATTGTATGCTCTGTATCTCGATGATAAGGAGGGGAACTGGGGTCAGGCTTCTCTGCTTCACCTAGGCTACAAGTAGATCCCATAGGGTGTCCTATGTTTGGACAATGGTCAACCCAGTTTCTGAAAATTCGAGGAATTCTGCTGGCTTATTTTCCGGTGGCGCCTCTAATTTCCGAAGACAGATCGATTTCCCCAGACGCCTGAATCGAATTCCTGGCAAAGCGAAGAATCGTAATGTCTCGGCTTAATGAAAGGCAATTTTCTCAGGGGACTTTGCACCCCGATCTCACTTCGGGCGGGCTTATTAAGGTCAAAATGGCGGCTGGCGTTCGCCCCCCCTTAAAAAAATTCCGCGAATTTCAATGGAGTTTGGTGTGGAAGCCATTCCTCTGCCCCTCGCCGTCCACCCCACGAATCCTTTGTGTTTTATCTCCCCAGCCTAAGAGCTGCCCAGCACAAAAAAATGGCCCAGGCAACACATGAGTGGTAATGCGTGACTCCCACTTTTCGTCTAATTCGCTTTTTTTCTTTTCATCTCTTTGCAGGTAAGCTTTAAAGATCACTTTTGAGAAGAAAATCGCTTTTGGTGGCGAAGAGAAAACAATGAAAGGTACAGACGTGATTTGGCGGGGGTGGGAGGGTGACGTCATCGCCCACCCACCCCCGCTGGAAAATTTGGTGGTCGAAAATCAAGAATGGTTTGAAAGATGGATGGGGATGCTCCATCCACTGATGGATGATGCCCTAGTTTAGTGCTCGGATGCTGCTTGCTCTCTGGTACATGTACAGTATGTGGTTGTGTAAATCTCTTGTATCAAAAAGTCTTTGATCTTTTGACCTTCCTGCCCCACCTCTAATCCATTTTCGTCCGAATTGGAATCGCCCATTCTAGACGGCGCTCGTGCTAACGTTCGTTAATCTAGGCACGTGACTTTATTCTAGAACCGAAATTTGTTCCATCTGATTTTGATGCGCATCATGCGCTGCTCAATTTCAACGTCAATTTTAATAATTAATTGCGTGAATATTTGGGTCTGAATGTGTAGACCTGTTGAGAATGGGTAGTTCGGCGCTTGCAGCAACAAACGCTGGAATCGCATAAAAAACAACTTTTGAAGGTAATCAACAGCTCGATGCGGACGATTAATTCGGGCTTCTCGTTCTGTAAAAATGATCGGTGTCGTCCAGAATTGGTGAATGAAACGTATTCGTCGCATTCGTGCATTCATGAATGAAAAGCATTCAATTGCGAGATCTTTTTATGGTGCGGTTACACCGAAATATGACGACGCTTAATTCAGAACTTACGGGGTTGCTCATGAGCGTCATGCGAGAGCGGTTTTATAACTAGCCCCATTCTGGAAACTATTCTTCTAGTAATTTGACAGTTTTTATGCGTTATAATAACCCAGTTGCTGGATTTAGCAAGTTCCAGTGAGCGATTGTGAATGCGGGGGTAACCATTTCCACTCCAACTAATGGCCATCGAAGGGAAAAAACTGGCCCAACTATGTTATTTTATGGCCTCGTAATGCTATTGTTTTGTGTTATTAAACGGTCCCAATTAAGGAGCTTAAGGAAACCGTCGTCCGCTAGGCGGCGCTCTCGTTTACAGTGTACGTAGATGTTTATTTCATTTGGAGACTGATTAAGTCATAAGATGCAATAGGCGTTGCGTGTGAATTGCAATCCTTTTCAGCCTGACGTCAGTGGAAGGTGCATGAACCTGACCAAGGCTTTCACGGTCAGGGCTCGCTCGCTCGATCGAAACCCCGGGCTAGTAAAAAATGGCAATTACGGTAATGTTATTGCCGGCCCATTAAAGTGACGTCATTCAATTAGAAACACGACCACTAATAATGACAATGGAATAAGGTGGACGCGTGAAACAGTCGCCAAGTGACACCTGCGAAGTTCTGCTTCATAATGCAGACATGCCTTTATTAGAGTTCGACCCTAAAAAAATGATATAAAAAAATATATCATGCTTCCTTCGTATTAATCTTGCTGTACAGCTGAATGCGTTTTAATGGCTCGGGACGTTTCAATGACTGTAAAATCACTTTAAAATTGTACGACTTTTTAAGTGAAATCGCTGCAGGTTTGCGAGGCGATACTCGTGCATGTTTTAAAACTGTAAATAAGAGTGTGTCACTTTGTTTTTATTCAAGCAAAATGCCACTTTCGTTCATTTTGCGGACGTGAAATTCCTCTTTGTCCAGATCAGATTATGTGGTTCCCTGAATTGGTCCGATGCGAAATTGCGCATTCAGCAACAGGAAACTAGATTTTTGAGTTTTGTGCAGGAAACTCTCGATCCCGCTTTGAAAGTAGGAGGTTTCATTCATAACTTTCATCGGCCTGTATAGAACCGAACCCTTTTGATCCATGTTTTTAATAATAAAGATTATTCTCGCCCGAATTTATTGAAAATGATAATATCGGATTTCCATGTTTGAGTCTTCCATTCTCTCCATTTTGCGTGAATGCCACCTAAATTTAATGCTGTGTTTTGAATGTGGGATTGCTGGGATCATGTTTTGGGAAAGATAGCAATTATTAATTTTTGACCATGTCGGCACTCTTGAGAGGATATCAATGCAATTGTCAAATTACGGTTTGTTGGTTAGGCTGTGGCAACGTTCAGTGCCCTTTATTTGTGACAAGTCCAGGTCATGTGGTGCAAAATGCCCAATGAGGGAAGTTATTTATTACCTTTGTCAGGTTTAGGTCATCGGGTACATTGCATTGTTGTACCCACATTACACGATGCACCCAAACCGTTTCATAAATCTGACAGTGTGATTCTCAACAAGGTTGGTAAACTCGTTTTGGGTGCTCCGTGTGAATTGGGTATTAATCGCTTCATACGTTTGTGAACGTATTTTCAAGACAGTAAAGCACTCATCGAAGGTGTCCAAAAAAGCGAATTTATGGACGCCATGCTGTGTCCAAATGAGGCGTCAACCTAAAAGGCACTCGGGGTACTTAAGATTCCCTTATAACGGTGTTGTCAATATTTTAAGTCATGAGGTCAGCTCCAAACGGAATGACCCCCTCCATATCCGTTGCAGGGACTGTCCATAAATTGAGACCTCTTGTCAAAATGAGTTTCCCTCAATTGCTTCCTTAACGAAACGCCACCGTCCTAACGAGGAGTAATGGGCCCTGACCCAGGGGGCGGGGCTAGGGACACGCGACGGGGTGTTTTGTACCCCGAGTTGTTTGTTTAGCCCTTTTGTTTGTTGCCTTTTGCACGCTTGACATTTAACCCCCTCGTTAGAACCGAAATTGCGATGGACAAAGGAAAGGACGAAAATAGGCCCTGAGCTAGCACTAGATTGTCACCCGAATTTGGGGGAAGACACCCTTCGACACCAGGGCTTAATTGAGCTCCAGAGGGTCCTGTCTGCGCCCACGGAGATACTCACCCACGACGTCTCAAATGCACCCTAGCGAAACAGCAGAATTATGGAGTTTCGACGGGATTTTGGACGTCTTGGGACCCCTCGACACTACCCTGGGATGATCCAATGATAAGAAAATATTTGGTGTCAAACTCTAGGGAAAGTTTTCAAAAAAGAAAAAAATTGCGAACTTTAGCAACATTTCTCGCTTTGGTCCGTCTATTTGTGGAATTTAACCTCGCATAAGTACATGTAGTTTTTAGCAGTTTGTAAATCATGGGGTTCTGGCGCTTTTCAAGAGAGGATCACGTCCTGTGTTGCACATTTCGGTTCATGGTCAACCCCCATAGTGTTTATTGTAAGTTTGTCATACGTTTTCGTTTTGCCATGGTTCGTCATCTTCAGGCCTATCACTTACGTGTAGTTTGTCGGAAAGTTGCTTTATATTGAGACGCTTACTACGTTTTCATGCAGCCATTATGTGTAATTACTAGTATTAGTCCTGTTGCTTTCTGAGATGCTTTTTGCTACATGTATAATTTTGCTGTAACATGTTAGTACTTGGGTAAATTGCACTCTTTAAGTTAGATGACTCTCATCTGAAACTAACGAGAGATGATTAATGTCGCTTTCAGCTCTCAAATGGACACGAAGCCTCATATACATGTTAAGTAGAAATACGAACTGATGGAACTGAAGGACAGCCAATCAGAGAGGTGTCGCTTATCGATTAGGGATTCCTGGGTTTTAGTTGTTGAAAGGAAAATGGCAGACGCCTCGAGCTGAAGCGCCTCCAATGTTTTTTGTTTTTTTGTTGAACTCCTTCCTCTCACCAGTGGCGCTGTATGCGAAATACTGGACTTGGTCAATCGCAAACTGGCGATTGGATTCTATTGGTCCGCGCTTTCAGCCCAGTTCCATCACTTCGTGGTTCTACTATAGACACGTTCAAATTGTCGCCGTGAGGTAACCGGTAACTTCAAAATTTCAAAATGGCGACCTTCCTCGAGCAAAAAGTCAACTTCAGTGGAAAAGGAGAGATGTCTAGCGCAGATAAAGAACGCTTTATTTATTCGCTGGTGTTTTTTTTCCTAGAACAAGGATTGAATTTTTAATGAAACGTGATCAGGGTTACCTGGACGTAACCGTGGCATTAAAAAGCCGTTTTTCCATCTTTATCTCTACCTTTACCATGGCAAGTACTCGATGAAGACACCCTGTAGCGCTGCGGCGTTTGGACGCTTTCCTGAATGGGCCATAAAAAGGGAAGGAAACCCAGTCAATGAATAATACGATTTTTCAAATAATTTCTCACGCTTCTTCAAGCGGGCATTGCAGGGAAACGTGCACTTCTGGCTCACCAAACTTTTTCAAAATGGAAACTTGCAAAGTGGCATCGAGATGTTTTATAATGCGTTTCAAGGTCTATTAGAAAACGTATGGCAAAATTAGGCTGGTTTTATTGGCAACGTTTTGGACGTGTTATTCCTGGAAAGCAACGCCGATTAGTGTAAATAGTAACTGAAAAATGCGTCCTGACACATGTCGGCGACATTTAAACCCTTTATGTGCACTTGTTTTATATCCAGTTTTGTTGCAGGGTTTTAAACGTAATCTCGTACATTTGTCTGTTTGTTCGGGTGGTTGGAACATTGGGAAATTGATAGCCAATCTGTTTCAGGATTATTTAGTATCTCGTTCACTGTTATTTTGATTTTGTTATTCATCTGGAATTAGTGATTTGAGAGCATAATTCAGAGGGAAAGTACATGCACTTTCCATTTGCTGATTATCATTTTGCATCTCTAATTGGTCGTACATTGTATTAATTACTCGCCACAATTATCGAGGGTTTCGTGCAGAGCAGATTATTTAGGTCAAGGTCCTCGGTCACATTAATCAATCGATTGATGCTGAAATTCACGGAAATGTAAAACGAAAAGCTGGTATTCTGTGACATATGCGAGTTCGAGGGACGTCCATAAATAGGGACGCCACCTGCTTCCCGGTCGCCATTCAAAGGCTATAAATAATCCAGTGACAATTTGTTTCAATGACGTCGATGTAAGCGACCTTGTTCTAGTAGAGATGATAACCGATATGGTTTTGTATCTTCGATAACTTCATGAATGACGAGTTCCAATTTCCGGGATTTTGGCCACGATGCCAAACGTAGAGGGCGCTGATGTGCATTAAAGAACTGCAATCGTAAAAATGATGGTTAACCGTTCTTATTTAACGATTTTAACCCCCTAATTATGTGGTTTAATGTCACCAAATTGAGAGGCTGTTCAGGGGTTAACAGCTTTTCCTTAGCTCGATCTTGAGTACGCTTGGCATCTAACTAGAATGATTCTGGGTCAGAGCAGGAAATAAATTGCTCAAACTATGTACATAGCATCTCCAATGATGACGGTGGGTGTGTTAAATTTAATTGAACTCTAATTGACGACTTTAATTTCAAAAAGAGGTGATGCATACAGCATGATGCAGGAACCAAACCCATACAAGCGCAGTAGATAAATACGTTTCTATTTATCTACGCCGAGCAGATGGCAGTGGTTAGAATGACCCTATTTATCCCTGTAATCCCATGTATTGGGAGCAATTAATTAATTGTAAGGAATAATGGTATGGGTCTATAACATCCCATCACCACATGACTTTAGCTGAGTATGGGGTATGCTATAGGACTTGCACTTGCATCGTTGTTAGACTTGCTCCATAGATAATGTTGCATCAATTAATTGCAGTTTTGCATTTCTTGGCATTTCGAAATGTTTACATTCCAGTCTCCAGTTATGTACGTGTAGGCTTTATGGATGGTATTTCGTTAAAGATTGTCCGCGCATCATGTTTGAGCCTGTTAACAGTAGTTCCGGTTGCTTCCTCCTCGGGGGCGTTGCAGGGCCATGTGAAGGAAGTAGTTGATGCTGCCAGCGGAAGTGGCGATGGGGTGTGCCAAATGTGACCCGGAACCTGTTGATGTTAGAGATATCTTTGATTTCAACAGCATTAAGGGGCATTAATGGCGAGGGTGTCGAGTGGTGCAGCATGTGGCCTGGCCTGGCCAGCGCTCCAGAGGATCAAGACTGTCCACATCTGGTTGCAAGTTGTAACTGCTAATCATGGGTGGCGTTTTCTTCACATAGTTGCAATGGGGCGAAAGGTCAACGAATAATGGGGGAGGGATACATGAAAGGGCCCTTTCTTGGTGTTGAGCCAATTGGCATTTGTCGCTCTCTTGGTCAATTTCGGCCAGACATTCTGTCTGCCTTGTGGTCAGCTCGCCAGAGGGTGGGAGGTTGACACCCCAGTTTGGGAACTTGTGGCTGGTGCCGCTCAAGTGCGAAATGATCCACCTGTTTCTCTTTGGCTTTCCGAAGCCAGGGACTGAGTTTTTGATAATTCATTCAACTATTTTGTTGGAATTACTCGTGAAACCATCACCAGTACGTGCAAGTTTCATCGCATCACAAAATCGTCATCTTATGACAAGCAGACCCCTTTCGCAGATCATTCAAGAATGTGCACTATTTTCTACTTTATTTGCTTTTATTTCTTATTCCTTCTTTTCTGTTGTAGTTTTGCTGAAACATTTCTCGTACTTGGGTATCGTGTCATTCTGATGTATTTTACCTTTTTTTATTTTACTTCGCAATTTCGATGGTTTGCTGCAATTCTCCTGCACATTCTGCATATTTAGTTTTACTTTCACTTACTTATCCTTATTTTTTCTACCCCCAAACCACATGACACCTCAAGCGCTGACTGTTGATGTATTACATTGAATTGAATGGACAGATTTTATCGAAATTTGAGAAAAGGCAAAAAAATTATAAAAGCAAATGCTGGCAAACCCTCCCCTTTATGATGATGACAGTACTTGAACGTTCCAAAGTGAAGTTGGTAAAAGATATTAACGGTGGCATCTCGAATGCTGACTCGGTGTGTTGAATTAAAGCCACCTAAAACTGTTGCCGCCATTTTTTGCTCTTCTTTTTTAATCCTTGTTGTTAAGTTTGCAGCCCGTTGCTGTTATCGTTTCTGCTCGTCTTCATTAGCAGCTGACACTTACTTATTAAAATAGTTTAGCACTTTATTAGCCAATTCATTGAGATGGCGAAGATAGCGTTTTAATTGCTGTTGATAGACGGTGGGAGCTGGGACCTCCCCCTGAAAATGACCATAAATTTTATTGGCGTTGTATTGGCTCGTGCTAACCCGGAACCCCCGACTCCGATTTGGCCTCTCGGAATTCGTACAATTAATTTATCCCTCCTAATCGCTGCATGAATAATTCAGCGCCTTTTGATAATGGTTTTCCTGGTAACCTGGACCCAGTTCGGTGGTCCGCCGCCGGGTGGCGCGACGGTCGCTACAATCCCCCTTTAATGCTTTTATGGCTGATCAACTAATAATATTAAAGATGGGGTGCGAAGATCTTCTTGTTAACCTCGACTGATGGCGTCGGCCTGTTATCAAAAAACATAAAATGCGGGGTCGTGACACGGATTTGCAGCCCATGATGATCAATAGATACGAGCAATAAAACCTCTGCTGAGTGATCTGCTGGGGATTGCTGATGAAAATGCAACACTTTAGTGGGAATTATTAAGTTAATAGAGGGCATCGATGAGTTGTCCAGGACTTTCCAGCACTCTTGCAACCATTGTTCCAATGGGTCTTGGGTTGGGTCTTTGCTTCATGAATATCGACTTCATATTTCTGCATATTCTGTACTTCATGTACTTTTTCATGTACTTTTTTGATGTGATTTGGCTGTAACATTTTTGTGTTTGGGTGATATGTCATTCTGATGTTATTTATGTTTAATTTGATGCAATTTGCCTGCACATTTTTGTAAATTTTATTTTGCTATTATTTTTCTTTCCATATCTGTTGTAACATTCGCATACTTGGGTAAATCTACCCCCACGTTAAAATTTTGTAATTGTTTGACGTTATTTGACAATTAATTGACGTTAAAAATTCTTCGCTGAGTCAAAAATGTCGTTTATGGCCTAATATTATGTCAATAGATGTCGGGGAGATTACTTAAGCAAAATAAAAATAAACGTTAGAATGACATGCATCCTACATGTAAGTACAAGGATTCTTCGGCAAAATTAAAATGAAAATTATGAAAATACAGTGAAATATAAATAAATAAGCAAAAGACGCCCGTGCGCTTTCGTCATTTCCTTATAATTCACTCGTGAAAAAATTTTAAATTGCAGTTTAAATATGATAAGTATGGACGTATTACCACTTCATGTAACGATCACTGATTAGTCTTTTTACTACAGAATTTCATTGTTGAAAATGAATTATCTTCTCCGGTTCAACAGCGAATGAGTGGGTTGTTTTTGAACCAGGCTTGCAGTATACTATTGAATACATGTAGTGTACACTGTATATTTGTGAATACGGAAGGAAGTTGGCGACAGTGTGTCAAATGTCGACGAAAATGATAGCTGTTTATTGGCGACATTTGTTTTTCGCTACTCGATTGTGGGGAATCCGATATTTCAATTGGAAACGACGTTCAGTCCAAAGGACTTCTCGGAAATTAAGTTCGAATTTGACGAAATGGTGAACTGCGATCGTTGTAATTATTCGTTACTCACACCGAGTTAGAGTGCAAGGCTTTATTTGGACATTTGCCACTTATTCAGATTTAGACATTGAATTTGGTGCAATGTCAGATGTCAAGGCGCATCTTGAACCCTGCAAACAAGTGTGCAACAATTTCAACTTCAAGATACGAAAAATACACGTACTTGCTCGTATATAAGACGTTTCAAGGTTCAGTGTTCCAATTAATGAGATATTGATACCAAATACTTGTTCAAGTATTTGGTCATCATCTTAGGATGGGGGGGGGGGAGACTGGCCGAATGATGGCATCACTGCTGGTTTATACAACATTGAGTTTAAATTCATCATTTATGTTTATATTTTCGCAGTTCGTGGTTTTTTTTATCATGGATGGCCACATGTAGAATGGGAGGGTGGTCTAAAAATGTTGACATGGGGGAACAGTCTGAACAATGACGAAAATGTGATGCCATTTTGCAATGCTTAGGTTAATTTTGACATAGGGATCATCCAGGCTATTCTGGGGCACCAAACGTTGATCAAAATAGCAGAGATGTTATAAACATGTTATTAAGCATCTTAACGTGTACATTTTGGCTGGCCAACCTGTCCAAACATTCCATATAAGGTCATGATGTCATGGTGTCTTAATATGATCACCACATTTATTCACCTGGAAGCTTTTGACAGATGTTAAACGTCAACATGGGTCTATTGTATTATGAATTTTGTAGGCGTCCATTATACATTCATATTACTGTATATTCACGTATAAAGTATAGATTAGATTAGATAAGTATACTCAGTTTCAACTCGCAGCAAATGAAATTATGATATAAACATGTATAGTCGACGCTAGGTGGCTCTCTGGACGTGAGCTTGAAATGTAATCTTAATTTTTTCAGTTCATGGTTTAACCGTTTTCTCCTCTTTTCAATACTGCCATAAACTTTTCATTGCACTCATGATTTCTTCTCCCTTTCTCAAGATTTGCCTTTCCCACATAAAGACTCGTTTCGAAATCTTAATTTTCCCAGTTTTTATTCGCTTACATAAATTACAGTTTCGATTCTCCCTCTCATAAAAAATAGCTGGGACTTTGAACGTGAACGACTGGAAAATGTAGTGTACAAGGTTTTGAACTTATCGCAGCACCCAAAAACAGTGTAATGCTGCCTTTTATTACAAACGCGCCTTCGAATATCCCTTTTTGGGTAATTTTAGATGTCGCTTTTGCCCTCGAGCAATTAAAGCCCTGACCTAAATTGAACTCTGGTTTTAATTTAGGGCTAGTTCGGACGCTCGTCACTTAATCTAAACCAGACCCTGAAAAAAATGTTTGCAATTATGGGGATGAACAGTTGAGTCAGTAGATTTGCAATTTTATTAACCTTTACTTGACTTGAGTGTACTTTTTATTTGAGAATCTGGAAGGGGTGGTTTGATGCAAGTTGGTTTGATGTTAATAAATGCAGAAAGAATCTGAGTGTTTTTGATCATGTCATCAACAGGCAGCGTATTTTTTATGTAAATCTTGTAAACACATGTAGTGACTATAAGAAGCTTTACTTAAGGCAAGTTATGCTTGTAAACATTGAGGAATTTGTCCCCGCAAGTTATTAATCCTCTTCCATCTCCTGTTTTATGGAAATGTAATTCCTCATCTGGCCTGGAAGTAATTACATATTTTTGGTTAGTTATTCACCCCCTATTTCCTATTTTTTGTGACTGTTGGTTTTTTATTCTGCAAAAAATTGACCTCAGACCTACTTCATGAAGGAGACGAAAAACTGAACGAATGTTTTTATGGTTTCTTTAAAGCCACGGTTTCTCTTCTTGCCAGTTTTGCGGTTTCTGTATTTGTTTTAATTATTTGTCGCTTTACTTTTGTCGCTATTTTATACCCACGTATCGAATCTCAAGGTGTTGGGTTTTCGCAGAAACTCAAGAAAGTCGAGCACCATAAAATTCGGTCATAAAATTCTATTATAGGCTGAGTATATAGAGCTCTTTAAAAATTGTTTTCTATTTTACTCGAAAGCAGCGATTTAATTTGAGGGGAAATCCAGATTAGATGTTTGTCCTCTTAGTGCTGCACAGAATTCTCAAAAACAAAGTTACGTACAATACTGTGCAATTGACTCGCTGTGTTTACATGCAGACTTAAGGTACATCGAGTGTGCATCATTTGCAAATCTGTTTTGAAGCATGTCACCACCAGATGACAGACCATATGGCATGTCATGTAAACTCACGTCTCTAGTGTAAGCAGTATTGAGTGTAAGGATCATCGAAGTGCAATTGTTACAATCAAATTTAAAAGTCAAAATTATATTCCAAAATTGTTTACGTTATAGCCATGAATGTTGAACTCTTCAGGGGGTGCACACTTTAGAAAGTCATGCATATAAACAATTTTTATGTTTTACCGTATTATGACCCGTTGTGGGTAATTGATTTGGAAGCCTGCAATGAGTTACATGTAGTTTGATTCCACGGCACTATTCTCTGTACCGTTACTTGATAAACACAACAATAACACGTGAAATTCATGCGATTTCATAATTGCATTATAATTGCATTTTAATAGCAGAAATTGCCATGGTGGTACTTTCTGCCATGCACCTGCATTCCAGGATGGTACATTTTTGCCATTAATGGCAATATAACGGTACTTTTTTTGAATGAATTCTCTGCTGGGAAGGTTCTGTAGTTGGGTCTTAACCCAAATAGCCAAACTGAAAAGGAAGGTTATTTGGGTTTCACCCCAAAAAAAGACAACAAGAAACGAATGTAGTTGGGCATTACGAAGTGGTTTGATATCACCTCTGGAATGTGTGCACTCATTAGTGATGGGTGAAAGTAACCCCCGTGACGTTTTCAAAGTAGTGAAATTAACCGAAAGAATTTCACCCAGACCTTGCTGGCGATAACTGGACTCACCATGCGTTTTAAATTTATTTAATTTTTTCGTAAAATTGGTTTCTTGTTTTGATACTGGCGCGTGCGTTGGTAGCAATTTTAATTAAGATGCTTCTAATTTTTCCACCACTAAGGTCGTGTCAACGTCGTTAAAAGCAATACTCGTCGTTAGCCTTCGCCGACGTGCAATAATTAATAAATATTAATGCTTTTGGCGTATGCGGAAATCACCTAGGAGACGTCAGCGTTTAAATCGTCGTTGGGGTCAAAGGTTGCTCGTTGAAACGTGATCGCCTTTGTGTGTCGGGTTCCGATTGCTTGCGGGAATGAGGAGTCGTGCATAAACGACGTCCACTTTTGGAGAGGGGTGTCACAAAAATCGCATTCCTCACGTTAGCAAATGTCAGATTTGTTGCATTTAGAGTGTCCATTGTTGTGGGGGAAATTTACCTGAAAACTTGAAAAGTCAGGGAAGTTGATTGTCAAGTGCGAACAATAGAAAAGGTCAAGTTGCTTAATCAGAATTTGTAGGTGGTTTGCATGAATTGAGAGCGGCGCCATTTGTGAATCACGTGTCCAAGTTTTTCGCTAATTCCTATGGATTTCGAATAGGTTTTTGATTTCAATGATGATGAAATTGAGAAGAATATTGTCTGCTTGTTTCGAAGACGGTCTGGGAACAATATGTCAGTCCCCTGCGGTGCCAAATTGCATATCTGCGCTATCTGCCATTGGCAGACGCAAAATATGAGATTAAATATTTGCACAAAACTCAATTTGTGCTTCCTTATGAAATTTCTAATAACTTAACATGAATGGGTACGAGGCGATTTGCTTTCATTGATATTCGCGGTGTCGCTGCATTTCATTCGTTAACCGTGACTAGCGATTGGGCAATTGAAAGAGTTTTCGTTGTTTATATCTCTGGGAAAAATGCGTGATTCGAGTGCTGATTGCTGTTTAATTTGACGATTACTATTTCGAGCCTGGTTTCGCAAATAATTATCGGGCAGAATTTGGACATGTTCTGCCTCGACCATCGCTGCTTGCATGCTCGATGTGATGACAACTTGTTGCTATTGCTTGTTCTTTAAACTTTTGTTTCCACTGTTCTGGACGCCTAATTGGAAACTTCTGTGGCACAATAAATACGCCAGTCGTCCATGGATGGGACACTGTCACTGAGTCACAACCGATGTTGTCACAGCCATCGTGCTCAAGTGCAATGCATTTTCCTAAGTTCACCAGTAATTGGGCATTATGGTTGTCGAAATGCAAACGTTTTTAGTACATTGGAGTGGTCAGTGAGTGTCAACATGGTGTTTCAGCAAACCCAGATAAACAACCCCCAAAATCCCACTGCTCGTGGATGATTCTGGACGTGTTGCAACATGTCACCACCTGGTAGCAAACTTTAAGGCAAATCGCGTAAAATTAACTTAAGTAACTTGGTGTAAGGGAGTTTATTTAAAGAAAGGTACACGCAAAGCTTGCATGCTGACGGTGTATTTAACATGTTTTGTGTGAAAACACAGTAAATCTTGCCATGTTAGTTTACTGGTACACAGTACATGTAATTTAGAATGTCATCGCCTTTTCTGAAGGAACAAGGACAGTGGAGGACCCCGGGCCAAAAGAATACATTCCGCCAAAAAATCGGACAAAGCCACTCATTGTATCGAAAATTAAATTACCTCAAAAATCCCCTAAGAAGCCAGGGGTGGTTTAAATTCTTGCCATTGTTTCTTTTCCAACATGTCCCCTCGATTTACTCAAGGTTCCCTTCCAGGGACCCTTTTAAGACACTGTCTCGGAGGCAGAAGAAGTTGATGGTGGGGCAGGGTCCGCTTTCAAAAACTAACAACTTTTAATAGACTTATCACTCAGTTTAGCAGGACGAGGAAATCACTCATTTTTTCAGACAAATAGGACCCTGTTCTTAAACTAATGATGACACGATAAGGGACACCTCTTTCGCGTGTTTTAATATCTACCGCATCTCCCCTCCCCACTTGTACAACACCTAAAAGATAAAAAATTAAGTCACTTTACAATGTGTCCATATTGTCTGCCAAACCACCTGAAGCGCAGCAGATAATACAATTAGCTCGGTTTAGCTACAGTTATCGATTTGTATATTCGATCCAGGCGACTGCAGCGCCGCCTGGTCCCTGATATACCAAAGAAAAACTCGGAAGCTCTTAAAAATATGGTTTTTGTGATGTGGGAAGGACTTTGTGATCACCCTGTGCTATGTTTGCAACCTATTTCGGTTGAAAGTTAAGATTTCAATCATCTCGGTTTCCGAATGCGAGTACGTGCTCGGTGTTGATAAACAAGATGGCTGCCCCGCGAACATCTTGAAATTAAGATTCCGATGGCATCGAAATCAAAATGGTGGGGATGATGCATGTTGCGATATCTGTGTACATCGAAATCCACATAACAAGTGCATTAGCGTGTTACTCACTAGTCTAGAAACGTTTTTATGCACATTTCGTTGCTTCATCATTAAGCTAATGAATGCTGCACTGCAGGTTTAACATGTTCCACTGACCATCTTAAGGTCAGCTATTAAACGGCCATTAACGATTTTAGCAGGCTCAGCGCACGCAACGTTTAGCAACGGACTTTTTGCTGAAATACATGTACGTTGTTCCTCCCATGCATTGTGGCCATAGACTGTGGCGCCACCTAAGCTGTTTGCTCTTCCCAAAACCGCTTCGTCGCTATCTCGGATAGCAACGGCCTTTGACCCCGGCCAACAGTTTACTTTTGTTTTTTATCGTCATCTCCAGTTGTATCAGTTGGTTTTCTTCTGTTTTTCAACCATTTATTTCAACTTGGAATTATTTGCTGATTTGTCTAAGGTGGAAGGGCTCGTGTCAAATAGCGTTTTCACGATGCAAGTGCCAAAAATCACTGGAGGTCCTGGGTTGAACCGTCTTGACAACCATTCCGAGATTGCGGTGTAATCTAAATGTCAACACGATCTTAGCCCACCCCCTAGAACGGGACAAAAAAAGGTTGCAATCAGGGTGTTAAAACGTTCGCTCCCCCCAAATTTTCTGTGCAAGGTTCAAAATTCAACATCGATCGCCTACTTGAATCAATGAAAAGGCTTTTCGGGAAATTTGCAGAAAAAAATGCGTTTGGGCAGGATTGTCAAAGGGCGTGTCAAAGTTCTTGTTTAATTTTTTGAGACACACTGTAAATGATATGCAGGGTGGCCATAACCTCCCATCCTCGTTGCGAAAAACATTTTAAAAACGGTTTGACTTTTAAACCCTTTCTAACCTTTTTCAAAAATGTTTTCTTCATAACTAAGCTTTTTTAAAGAAATGTCCTATCAATTCAGCTTTGTAACTTTTTTTCCTCATGACTTAGCTTTTTAAAAATTGTTAACGACTTTATAATCGCCCTGTAAAAAATGGCTATTTCGAGTTGTTTTTGTTGTTTCGAAAACTTGAGCTAAGTGAATTTCTGCTGAGTACACAACTGAGTAAATTGGGCCAAATGATGTCCATTAATTTCAAAGCGGGCGACGGCATAGTCACTGTTTACGGCGAAATTGATATGGTTTTCATTATTTTTCATTCAACTTATTTATTAGTTTTCCCGTCGTTTGCATGGTATAATTTTAATTTGACCAATAGCTATTTTGGTACATATAACAAAATATGTCGTTAAATTCTGTTTACGTAAGTAACTTGCTTTTGTTTCAATGGTTTCAGTGGAATGAAAACCATTTCGTCCATCTTGTGATGCAGTGTTTTAGTACTCAGTCAAATGTAAATGATGTACATGTATGTCATCTTTCAGCATTCTCGGTGGTCAGGAAAATGGGTTTTAAAAATTTTTCCTGGAAACTTGTCAGTTTTGGAGTAATTTTTCCTGACTTACAACGGGAAATTTCATCGCAGATTTTAATTCCAAAATCGGTTTTAATTGAAAAAGACTTAACGATCCCTGAAACGATAGGCTTTAAATTAAGCAAAAAATAAACCGTAATGTGTTCTACTTTTTTTAATCTCAGTATTGGTTGGCAGCAGTTGATGCGTCAACTTTTAAAAAATGGCACTATCAAAAAAAAAACGGGGAAAAAAACCAGGAACACTCGTCCCTGATCTCTTTTTAGGCAATTTTAACCCTATTTATAAAGATTTTCAAAAGTTTGCGCCTGTAATTGTCGACTTGAAATAAAAAGCCGAAGTCCGTAAGTTTCAAAACAATCGTTATTTATTTGCGGGTTTTTCTTTGGTGTTCCTTAAAAATGCCACAAAAAATAAATAACCCTAAATGCGACTCGAGTCGTGTTTTTTGTGGGATTTTTTGTGTCCTCTTCCCAATTTTCATTACCGTCGCCATTTTTTTCCTGGTGTATAAATAACCCTCGGTAATAGCCAAATACACTTCGCAATTGGGAGGATTTTTTTGACAACAGAATCTGTTTTTTTATCCTCTCCCACGGTGAAGTACCGTACCCCACACTCCCCGTCCCCACCATAACTTTAAAAGAAAAAAAATGTACACGGAAATGACCACGTTTGGCTAGTGTACCCGTAATTTCGGACGACAGGGACAGCGATTTATTGAATTTCAGGGACTGCGTTGATCGCCGTGATGGATAATTTTTCAAATTTGAATCATTTTGGCCCGATTCGACCTCGTGCTTTTTTTTCAGAAATAATTATTTCATTGCGGTGATGTCTTGTGCGACCGCACTAAAGCCATTTGGGCATTCCTGCATGTACTGCTTGAAAGGGCAATAAAACAGAAATTCTGAAAATTGCTGAAATTGTGACAGCAGGACTGAAAATTTTGAAAAGAAAAATGCAAAATTTGAAAACGAGACTGACATGGTATATTGCAGGGTACTGGGTAAAAATAACTGTAGGACATACTGTAAATGTTGTGACAACAAAACTGACAATTGGGAAAGCTAAGAATTTAGAAAACAAAGGTGAATATTAATGCAAACAAAGCTAAAACTTGGGAAAATAACTCAGCCAAAACAAATAAAACAAAAATGAAAATTTTGCACAGCTTCTAATTTATGGAAACTCAGGGAATTCAATCTTGTGGGGAAATTGAGATTAGTAAAATAATTTTTTGATAAAACATTTGTGAAAACAAAAATTAAAATCGTAAAACAGACTTGTGAAAATTGGGCAGAGCTCCCACTTTCTGGAAAATCAGGAATTCGTGAAATGTCTAGGGACGTTGAGATTTAAAAACTGACATTGTCATCATAAAGTTCGATTCTTGGCTTGAAAATAAATAGGTTCTATTAACATGGCCTGCTCTTGGGCAAAATGTTGTTGAAATTACTATAGTTTCCTCAAAGTTTTTCACCAATAAGGTTGTTGTTTGTTCAGTTTGGTCCAGTTGTTTTGTCCAGCTTTGTCCCAGACTTTGGTAATTTGGCATCCCTTGGTTGTTTTATCTGTCGAATCTGAATCTGGGCATATTATTTTTGGGAGATTTTCAAATTTACTTATCATGCGTCATAAACCTGACGATCAGACATGTCGAAATATGGAAGTGGAAGTTTTTGATGAAGCCACGATTGATTTGAGGAAGTTGAACAAGTTTTATTCGGTGTTTTGGTTTCCAAATTATTTGATGCTATCTTTGGTGCCTCCATTCCGTTTATGCCGATGACAGTTACTTTTTACTTTTTATGATTTTCACTGATCACTTGGGTTTCAAATTGCTGGCTGGTCTCTTCTTAAATTACACCCGAATATAATTACACCTTGTAATATTTTTTGATTCATCAGTGAGCATCTGGTTGATGCGACAGGCCTTGGGCTTTGATTCGATGACCTCTTCAACCCTGTTTTTATTTCGTTTTTCTTAAAAAAAAGCAAATGTAATTTTTGGTAGACCTGTTTTCCCTAGAATATGACGTCCCATCCAAACCTTTCGCAAATATTGTTAAAGTACATCGACGAATCTAGGCCTTACTGATAATTTTTTCAAAAATAAAAAATACAATCAAATTTTAATCTTCCTCCTTCCTGGCACACGTGTCAACATTAAAATTCATAGGCGAATTATAAATGCGGACAAATATTAACTCAGGGGGGTTAAAATGTAGCGAAAACACACCGTTCCCCTAACAACCTCTGTCTACAAAACTGCTTCTGATAACGCACCTGAAATTGAATATTTTTTTCGTGTTACTAGGTTGAGCATTTTATTGATTGACCGTAGGGTGGCGCTGAAGGATGTGAGTATTGTCCAACACTTACTGCACATGCACATGTACATTATATGTCCAACATGCTTAAAATCTGGAGATTCTGGGTGTTTTGCATCATGTCACCAACTTACTTCAAAGCAGGTCATATAAACTCAAATTCCAGTTTTCAGTGTAAGGCAGCTTCCATTAATTAGTCAAAGCTTGCATGTAAATTTCTTTGTCTAAAATGTTAAAAACCCTTAGCCTTGGATAACCACAGCCTACAGTGATGCTGTTGATCAGGTTTAGGAATACATGATTATGCTATAGATAATTTTTTGTAATATTTTTTACTTTTCGGTGCATTTTAAGTTTTTTTTTTTTTTTACCTTTTAAGCACATTATTATTTTTTGATTGTTATTGGCACCATCGATTACGCTCGCCCAACAATGCATGCGAAGTTCCAATATTTAATTATTAACCCAAAATTCTGGAAATTGACTTCCAGATAAAGGAACCGCTTTAATCCGTAAATTTCGCCGAAAAATAGTTCGAGGAAGAAAACTTTTGACTAAAGTTCTGATAGGGATTGTCGCCAGTCTAGGTATACACGCTTCCGCGATTGGGGGTGGGGGTGGGGGAGTAGATGATCAGTTCCTGGTACAGGTACAGTTCACCACAAGATAAGACTAACCGTGTTTATCACGCTTATAAAATCGATATTAGGCACTCGTACAGTTGAGCAATGTTGAAAACACACTGATAGTGTTAAACCGCTTAGTGAACTCAGCTGCCTCCATTGATATTTTAGTTGAGTATCAAAACTAAAGACATCAGGCACACTTCGATCGATTAAGGAGTTCTGGACTGTTTCAACCTGTGGCCACCTGTGGCTTTGAAAAACCATTTAAAAAAAATTATATTTCACCTCGAAGCTCTCTTACATCAAGTGACAAAAGATGTGAGTTTACATGGCTTCTTGAAGCTTTGCAGTGCCCATGCAAGTTCCCAAATCAAGTATACCCAAGTAAAACTATGCCAACAGGTTGCAACTTTGAATATGGAACTTGCATTTTGAAGTCTGCATGTAAACCTAGCTTAAACATGACTTAGTCACAAAGTCCTCCGTTTATTTCTAAAAAAATCGACGTGTGCAGCAGTCGAATGACCTTTTCAATTTTTTGTCATCTTCATTTTTATTTTATATATACATATACATGTACATGTACATAAATTAATGGCAGGAAAAAAAAAAACAAGCACTGGAGAACTACGAATTCTACACGCTGTGGTAATCAGTGGTTGTACTTATTTTAAAAGCGAGAGTACGCCCAAATTTTTTTTTGCAAGGTGGGCGTGGGGGGCTGGACTTGACCTTAACCAGTTTGCAGTAAAAACTGAGGTTTTGATGATAGCAGGTGGTGGACGATGGATTCTGACAGGAAATATGGCGTTTTGAGCTCAATTAGCAACGATTAGCAGTCGCATCAAACGTTGGCCACCCTCGATACCAGATAGGCTTAAGTTGGAAAAACATTTATTATTTTCTTTAGAATAGAGGGAATTGACTTTAACCTTTTAAGCGATTCATCGGTTATGTTTACCGGGAATGAGACGTGAGAAAAGATGCTGTCAATGATTCAATAATGGGACAATGCCTTCCCTACACCCCCTTGCTACCCTCAACACCCCCTTTCATGTTATCGAACGTTTAAAAATGTAATTATCTTCATTGTTTACCCAGCGATAAACTCAAAACTGCACAATCTAGTGTTTGAACCATCAACAATGGGAAATGGAAGCTCTGGACTTAGTTTTGTTTATCGTTTAGAACATGTGGAGATCTTGTCCTGACCACGACGCCGACAAGGACACTTCTGTGGTCATCGTTATCGAACTGCATCTAAATTTATTTTGAACGCATCGAACTCGCATTCAAATCAGTTTAATTACCTTTGGCTGTTTTTACTGATTCGACCTTCGACATACTGTGGAAGAATTCGCTACCAGTGCCAAATGGGGTGACGAACATTTTCAGGGTTGAAAACCCAAGCCCACAGGGGGAGTCGTTTTTGGGGTAAACTCTTTTCTTCGGATATCCTGGACCTTTCGTTTGAAAGGAGTCCACAAAACGCACTGGGCGATTTGGTCGGATTTCAATGAAAAATTCTTCTGCGTAATACAAGTAGGTTGAGACCGTGACCTTTGCACGTGATTCGGAGTCATTTGAGCGTAACGATACTCTCGCTGACCATTGAGGATCATGGACAGGTTCCAACCAGTCAACCAGGTGTCCACATCCATGCCTTTGTCTTAAAGGATTAGACCAAGACATGGAAAAGAAAGAATTTCTGTTAATTTTCCCCATGGTCCACAAAATACCAAAAGAGTGCAGGTGCCAAAGGAGTGGGGAATTCTTACATTCCAAGTCTTGACCAGACATTATTGTACATGTTTTTGCGTATTCTACGCTTGATTTATATGTACAGTGTACATGTACATGTATTTAGTGATTAGTGACATGTACAGTACATTATGTACGTGTTTATACCGCATTTCAGTTGGTACATTCCAAGTCTATTTGATGTCCATCTAATCACTAAATAAATGTACATGTACACTGTACATGTAAAACGAGCGTAGAACACGCAAAAAGATGTACAGTGATGAATTGAAATTGAATTGAAGTATTTAACCATAATGTACATAATACCATTTTGCGTGTTCTACGCTCGTTTTACATGTACTGTACACGTATTTAGTGATTAGATAACTGACTATATTGATGAACATGTACACTGTACATGCTGATACTGTTATGTACCCGGTTATACGTCAAACAATTACCAAATGATACGCAATGGACTTTAGGTGTTTAGGGGCTGTCCAAGTCCATGCCTTTGTCTTAAATTATTTGACCAAGACATGGAAAAGAATTTCTATTAATTTTCCCATGGTCCACAAAATACGAAAATAGTGCAGGTGCCCAATGATTGGTGAATTGTTACATTCCGAGTCTTGGCCATACATGTACTGTACATTCAATGTTAAGTGTTCTGAGCTAAGTGATTAGACTACTACCTGAAACTAATGCTTTAAACTGTTCCAATCTGGAGATTTGCTAAGCAATGACTATGTTGAACATGTGCACCAACAGATTCCGTTGCCCAATCCATTATTTTCTACACCACCTGCCTATTAACATGCTGAAGTCCATGATCCTCTGACGTTTGTTAGCCCCAATCTTGGACGTCGATTATGGACGACCCCAAGGTACTGCTTTAGATCACATTTAAAGGTGTTTAATGAGAGCACATCGTTTAAAAAAGAAAAACAAATTTTGTACACTTGTAACTGATAATGACACGATATTTGACACCATTCCAAACTCCAATTTTGGTCGTTTATACACTATGACTCAAAAGTTAACGATGTCAGTAGTGAAATATTTGTGTTTTTTTTGTTATTTTTGTTAGGAAAATTACTGGTTTCATGATATACAATGTTACTCAAAAGTTAGGAACAAAATATTTAATATCTTTAGGGAAATTACAGGTGTCATGATATGCAGTGTAGCTGAGGTTTCAGTTCAGATAAGCTTTCGCTTCACTTATACAAATAATATGAAGTACTGTATGACTGCAAAGATGTCAGAACAATGTAAGGAAGACCTGCAGGCAACTTGTGCATTCTAATTTCAGGTTCACTTCCGATGCTGTGATCCACAGTTGAGCACTAAACGTAAACCAGCCTCCATTTTGAATGGCCTCTAAGATAAAAATGTGAAACAATTTGGAGCCGGTCTGGTGCCATTTCTTTTTAATCCCAACTGATAACTACTTTTATCTTACCATTTAAGAATATCGATCAAAATGTGTATTTTTTTCTTCTTTTTTGCCCCTTGACCCCAGCATATCGCTGGAAAACAAGAGAGATAAAAAAAATGGCAGAAACTTCACACAATAACAGTTTTATAGAATCTTTCGCTATCTTCGAATGTAAATTAAAGTGACTTTTATCGATCGAATGAATGGCGACGAGTCAATAATTACACGCAGGCTCATTAACACTCAAAAATAGGCTAATTAAGGAGAGTGATTAAAGAATTGCCAAGTCGTTAATGTAAAGGTCCGCAGAACCAGTTCGATAAAGATGGCGCTGCTTCGCAAGTTCGTGTTTAACATTCCTACATGTGTGTAAGGAAGATACATGTACATTATCTTATTAGCAAAATCATCGCTTCTGGGGAGGGGTGGCTTCGACTGACCACTGTCCACTCCAAAATCGGTTTTTTTTTCTGAGAAATTTGTCACAAATTCTTTTTTGTGCCTGGGGTCCAGCTGGTCAGCTTTTTGTTATTGGAGGGGTCAAGTTTTAGACAAAGGGCATATTGGACAGAGTAGGCTGAAGATAGGGGGATAATGGCATAATTGCGACCGCCAGGGGGCGCTGGAAATGGTATCCCTGGGGTGGGCAAGCCAAATGAAAGTGGTATGTCAGCACTTCCTACCTCCAGTAAATGTCCAGTAAATGACCCCTTTGGACGACCATTCCATCTGACTAAGGTGACATCTGGTGTTTGGGACCCCTTTGGTGCTGAAAATCAGGTCGCTAACATAAGGTCATGATCAGGGTCATCCATCCCAAAAGAAGTGTCCGTTCTATATGCAAGCTTGACTGCGCAAGAAGTAACGACTGTCCAGTTTACTCATAACTTAAAACAATCGAATCTTCTCATTTTGCCAATTTACATTCTGCTGGATGACCCAGATGATCCTCATAGGTTTTGGGATAAATAATTGAATTCTCAAAGGGAGATGTTCCACATTCACTGTATGAATTATTGAATATAGACTATATGTGCTATATGTGCTTACCATGAAAAACAAATGTCTTGAGTCGAATACCAGGAATGTTGTACTCTAGAAATGGCGAAAGAGGATGTGTTCATCCTGAAATGATGTCGAATCTCGAACTTAGTTCAGGAAAATGAAGGCAATTGGCGCTTGCTTGTTTATCAAGAGAATCTATTAATTATACCCCACAGTCAACAGCATCGCCATGTGATGAGGTCCCATGCATTTGCATGGAATCATCAATATTAAGGGCAATTCCACGCACATTTGTTTCTTGTAATTTTAATTAAATTTTGTAATGAGGGCAGGGCTATGCCAATTCAAATTAATGTACCCAAGTCAGCACCTGAAGTGCCATATGGTGGGGGGGGGGTTGTATATGTTACACCAAAAAAGAACAAAACAATGAAAGTAAAGTGAAATACACAGAATGTGAAGTTGCAGAACAAAACAGATAAGCAACAGCTATCCAAGTACAAAAATGTTATAGCAAGGAAGGAAAAATAATACCAAAATTAAGTACTGAATATGCAGGAAAATAGTAATAATTAAGCAAACTACATCAGTGTCATGCCACAATAAAAAGAGATAAGTGGTACATGTACATGTATGTAGCGATTTGGTCATCCTGTATATTTGTATGACATTTATTGTATTTATTTTTGGGAAAAGCACAGCAGTTGAACTTGGTATAATCTAATAATATGTTGACAATTGCTCTGTATTTTTCCTTGGGATATTGCCCCTCAGTGCTCAAATATGGTAGATCAAAAGATTTGATTGGGGGTGACGAACAGGTGGGGGGATCGCTTTGCATTAATATTTTGGCAAGTGTGGGCTAGTTTCGTTTATATCATTATTATTGACACCGGTGCGGGGTCGTATCTTCTTTGTTCTCCATTGGAGCGTGTTTGGACGTGTTTGCTTAGTGATCGATCGCACTTAGGGTCCACTTTTTTGTTGGCCTCCTCAGGCACAGGGGGGTTCAAAGTCGTTTCCTGGCCCTCGACTTGAGTCCGACTAAAGTACGCATCTGGAGACAGACAGGTTCACTCACTCCAGTTTATGCAGGGTGTCAGCAAATAACTCCCCCATTACCATTTTGCCCACTCGTGCTAGTGTATCGTCTTCGGGTAAACTTTTGAGAGATAGCCAAAACAGTCGAAAAAGTTTTTTTTTTAACAAAAAAGAAAAGAAATGCACCATGGGTGCCAGGGGGTGACACTCCCACGCATGTAAAGTTGGCTAATACACTGATTAGCCCATGTGCATTTGAGTTGAAACCTAGAGTTGCCCCAGAGATGAAATTTTTGAATGCTCTGATTTTTCCAAGTTTGAAAAAAATGCTGTTATTTTTTCCTTTTGTTTTTGCTGGAATTTGCTGTACCATTCAACTCGATTCAATTCAATTTAATACTCCCACATTCAGAACCTTAGGTGCCATGTGGTAAGGTTAGAATTACCCAACTACAAGAATGTTACAACAAAAATGAAGGAATGACAACATGTCACACTAGCACAAAAATGTTACACAAAATACACAAAAAAGGAAGGAATATAAACACTGAAGTACGGACTGCAGCAAAATATAATAAGCAAAATACATCAGTGATATGCCTCAATAAAAAGAGGTTTGGAAGTCCATTCCAGCGACGAATCGCATTTATTTTTTACTATAAGTTGCTTTACCATTTTTGTACTTGGGTGGTATGTCAATCTTATGTACTTTATTCACAGTTCACATGCAAGTACTAGTTTATGGTTCATCAGTTCGTTCAAAAAACCTATAATAAATTATCAATGTAGCTGCCTCTGGAAAAAAGTCAGGGGAATTGATATGACCTTTCAAATTCTGGGTAATACGTATATGTGACCTGGAAAAGTCAGGGGATTTGATTCATAGAGTAATTCAGCCAGACACCGGCCCTGTCATGCACCAACAGTGTGTAATTTGCAGAAACCTGTCATGGATAGTTTGTGCATTTTATTTTTGATTCGTGTTTTTCGCTTCAACTAAAGATACTGTAACTAGGTTAGATTTGGCGAGCTGCAATCGCCAATAACATGTTTATTGACGTTTGCCAATAAAGATCAAAATAAGTTTAGGATTATGTGTTTTCATAATATGGGAAGCAGCGACGTGGTCAGTTAAAAAACTGTGGAAAGAGTTATAGTGCAAATAAATTTCTATAAACAGGGCTTTTGTTTGTCGAGCAAACCTTGAATGCCAGTAACGAGTTACATGCGTACACTGTTTGCAAGGTTTGTTTATTAGATTACTGTAATTACGCGATTATTATGCCATCAATTCGCGCGTCTGTTTATCAGATAGCGATAATTTTTTTTTATGACTGAAATGTCGGTTGCAATGTTTTTGCTGAGATTAAATCGGGATCGTTTACACGGTCGGATGCCAATCTCAGCTTAATTACAACGAGCCACACTTCCCTGCTTTCCAAACCTGAGCAAATTACCCAAATTGTTTTTTCTATGGGTAACGACACACCTTCGATTGTACAATAAAATTAACCGTAATTAAATGTGGATTAAGACATCGTGAAGAATGTGATCAGCCAGTATTTGATACCTTAAAACAATCTAACTGGTGTTTGTTTTTTCAATTCAAGTCAGTTTAATGCACTTACAGTAAGGTAGATTTACTAAAGTACAAAAATGTTGCAGCAAAGTAAGGAAAAATGAAAGAAAATGAATATACAGAATGTGCAGCAAACAACATAAATAAGATACATTGTATGGACCGATTTTCTGGCAATGAAGCGAATATTTCGCCTCAATTGGGATGACTTTCAGATTGGAAAGGACTTTATGATAATCGATTTTTGGCTAATGAATTTTGGGAAGCTGAAATTTTATTTCGAAATGTAAACCCACATGAAAGTAGCTCAGTGTTAGGTGCTTTATTGTAAACATAAATAGTGAAAAGCTGAAAGTAAAAGTTGCATTCTTCTGTTTAATTAACTGCCCCCATCCATGAGTGTGCTTTTCGGATCATTTATTAAATTCGATAATGATAGGTTGTTATCGACGGTGGGAAAAATTGGAAAGTAATTCATTTGGGCACTTGCATAGGGGTCGCCTATACGGCCCATAGCAACTGCCCCTATGTGAGTGTTGTTTTTTCCCCTCTTTTTTAATCCGTGTTAGGGAGGGATGCTGAGGGGTCCTATGGCCAAGCTCGCACGTGCCCTTTGTGCTTTCTGGTAAACACTTTCTACATTATGGCCGCATATAGACACTCTGTGGGGGGGTGGGGAGGCTCGAAATTATCACTAATCGCCTTTAACGCCTCCTTGAACTAGCCTGGCGTTAACTGAAGTGTTATCAGCGGTCACCCCAAATCGACATGGTTAGTCAAAATGGCGCATCTTTTACTTAGATGGTGCAACAGGTGTCTTTAACTGAGATACCATTGAGGGGTTCGATTCCCGTGTGAATTCAGCAGATCCGGCTCAATGGGCGATAGCTCTAAGTCATACAGGGTGCCCCAGATAGTTGGAATTTGATGCGCAACTTTGCACAAGTCAAACTGGACAATTGGCCGTATTTGGGCATGACTGGAGAAATCAGTATTTTGGAATCTTAGGGCATGAATTAAAGGCCTGATGGCTGGAATGTCAATATGGCTACATCCTTGATGCATTAATCGGATTAGTTTTCGCACTGAGGATGTGTGACCCTTTCACTTTTGCACTCTGAACAATTGCTACAGCTGTATAGTACAAGTCTTGTCATGTTTTCAACCTGTGCTAATTCGGGCAGGCCACTGATTTTCCCCCATTGTATGACAGGAATTTGTGACCCACACTGTACAATGGACTAGTAGCGCGTGACTGTGATGGGGCTTAGCGACATGAACTTTCTCTATGGCAACACAGTCCTTGCCATCCCATAATTACAGTGTAGCAATGTGGTGCAATATCTGTTCCTGGATGTAGTTCAATCGAATCCATAACGTTTTTGACATAGGACTATTTTGACCCGAAATAACAGTTTTAAACTTGACAATTTTGAATAAATTTGACATGCCTTATGTTTTACACTTAAAATACCGCATGAATTTGCTTTCAGGTAAATCTGTCATTTGAGATTGGCTTAATTGTTTTTTAAAAAATAAAGTAAAGAAAACGTAAATGCATGCAGTATTTTGGGGTTGTGCATACAAATCTGATGCCCAGACTCTGCATATTACATGGACGTTGCTTTGATGTGGCAAAAATAGACAGTCCCTCGATATCTAGTGGCTTTTGGAAAAAAAAAAAACTTTCATTGTGTTGGAGAGTGCAAAAGCTCTCATGTTATATATGTACAAATAAATGGCCTTTTCCCCATTTTTTTATATTCCAAATGTAAACCTACTTTGCCTATACTTCAGTAAACTTGAAGTCAAAATAGACAAAACAGGTTGACATGCGTAATAGACTTTCAGTTAGCGTATTTTTGGGGTTGTGCATACAAATCTGATGCCCAGACTCTGCATATTACATGGACGTTGCTTTGATGTGGCAAAAATAGACAGTCCCTCGATATCTAGTGGCTTTTGGAAAAAAAAAAAACTTTCATTGTGTTGGAGAGTGCAAAAGCTCTCATGTTATATATGTACAAATAAATGGCCTTTTCCCCATTTTTTTATATTCCAAATGTAAACCTACTTTGCCTATACTTCAGTAAACTTGAAGTCAAAATAGACAAAACAGGTTGACATGCGTAATAGACTTTCAGTTAGCGTATTTTTGGGGTTGTGCATACAAATCTGATGCCCAGACTCTGCATATTATATGGACGTTGCTTTGGTGTGGCAAAAATAGACAAGTCACTCGATATATAGTGGTTTTTGGAAAAAAACTTTCATTGTGTTGGAGACTGCAAAAGCACCCATGTTATACATGTACAAATAAATGGCCTTTTTCCCATTTTTTTAATATTCCAAATGTAAACCTACTTTGCATATACTTTAGTAAACTTGAAGTCAAAATAGACAAAACAGGTTCACACGCATAATAGACTTTCAGTTAGCGTATCTACACGTAAGTCAGAGTGTAAACATGTTGCACCTACATGTACTTTGCCATAACTAGTAAACTTGAAGTCAAATCAGAGTCAAGGTAGATAAAGCATGCTTACTTAGATGCACGTACTGTAACTGAGTCTGTTATGTACTTTGACAAGGCTTCGAGTCTACTCGAGTAAAGGCAAGTAAGGCAAGTTTACACTCATGAGTTACTTTAACTTACTTACATGTAGATACACGTAATGTCGCACCATGGTACGAACATTGTTATTCAGCATGTAAAAAGTTGCAAATTTGAACTAACAACACACCGCACGACAAAATTTGACATCAAATTATCACGCGAGGGCGGTTTATCAGTTTTCTGACGTGTTGCCATACATGCATAACGACTATCTTAAATTCGCTCTTATGAAAAATGGCGTTGTTTACTAATGGCATTTTTCTCACCAGGGTACGTTGTAACTGAAAGTAACTAGTGTAAACGTATCGGTGCATGTTGATTGTACGTGTAGATGACATTTCATTAATGTTTAATTTAAAGTCAATGAGTTACTTTAACTTACTTACATGTAGATACACGTAATGTCGCACCATGGTACGAACATTGTTATTCACCATGTAAAAAGTTACAAATTTGAACTAACAACACACCGCACGACAAAATTTGACATCAAATTACCACACGAGGGCGGTTTATCAGTTTTCTAATGTATTGCCATACATGCATAACGACTATTTTTAATTCGCTGTTTTGAAAAATGACGTTGTTTTAGTTATGGCATTTCTCTCGCCAGGGTACGTTGTAACTGAAAGTAACATGTTGCATGTTGATTGTACGTGTAGATGACATTTCATTCATGTTTAATTTAAAGTAAATGAGTTACTTTAACTTACTTACATGTAGATACACGTAATGTGGCACCATGGTACGAACAGTGTTATTCAGCATGTAAAAAGTTACAAATTTGAACTAACAACACGCCGCACGACAAAATTTGACATCAAATTACCACACGAGGGCGGTTTATCAGTTTTCTGACGTATCGCTATACATGCATAACGACTCGCTGTTTTGAAAAATGGCGTTGTTTAGTTATGGCATTTTTCTCGCCAGGGTACGTTGTAACTGCAAATAACCATGCGTGTAAACGCATGTGTATCAGTGTATCGGTGCATGTTGATTGTACGCGTAGATGCCATTTCATTAATGTTTAATTTCAAGTAAAAAAGACCTGTAGTAATTTAATTATTATTTTTCCTTCCTATTTTTAGCCTTCCTAGGCCAGGCCAACGTATGGCGTACGTTGCGTCCACTGGGCGCAATCGTCCTCGAACGCATCCACGTGGTCAATTTTCTACTATCGTTTGTAGCCTTGGAGGGTGACGTCACGCCTTCTCTTTGAGCGGCAGCCAATGGGCGCGCGCCTAGGCCCCGCCCACCTTGTTTTCGCGCCATTTCGCCGGCTATACCCTCGACGCCAGCCTAGTCGCGGCCATCAGAACGCCGGTTGCAGCCACGCTGACTACACGTCCGACTTGGAGCTGGTGATTGTTGTACGCTTTCGGGCCGGACAAGTGCGTCTTCTTCGCTCTCACTCAGAGCCGTTTCGGGTCGGTTAGCCTGTGCTTCGCCCGTCACTCGCCGCGCTTGCCACACCGCAACTGCGTCGCATTTGCCGTCGGTTGCCTAGCAAGAAGGCCGGAATTTAAAGGGATTCATTCGTCTTCTTCCTGCGCGCAATGGCGCCAGTTATCTGCTGCGGCCGCCGCTTTTACTCGGATTACTACTACGCGTTGACGTGAGTACCTTTGCTACCGTATTTTACCCCGTTTTTTCGTTTATGTTATTACCCACTACGCTCTGTTCTATCGCTCGTTCATTCATTCCTGGAAATGCCGGCCGAGCGGGGGCAGGCCGGCTCGGCGCTTCTGGGAATTTTTCGGCGAGGGGAGTGGCGCGAATTCTTCTTCTTCTTCTTATTCTCGTCCGCATTTAGCTCGTAATCGTAGTTTTGTTAATCAGTCGTTAGTCGTTTCGAACCCTACTGTACCATGGTCGCCCGTAGAACGAATGACGCACTTTCGAACATATGCCCCTGCCGGTGTTCGAATTTCGCGTTCTAGAATCCTAGGCTTTCGTCAATAAATGTCCGAGCCAACTGTCAATACTGGCGACTTTGAAACGATTGACAGTATTTATTTTCGCGGTGACGAGCTCGAAATTATTGTCGACTTGCCATGGATCGAAGGTGAACCAACGGACAGCGAGACTCGAAAACAGTTGTCACTTTTTTTCCAATTTTTTCCAACTGGAAATGGGGGGGGGAAGCTAGACGCTATCAGACTCGTTGATGATTTCATCGCTGCATGAAGTGAAACAACGGTAGGAATTTTTTCCTTATTCACGGTGGCTTAAAATGCCGAATTTGGGATCACCCAAACTGTTGCCCCATTGTGCTTAGCTTGGCTTGAAAACTAGCGCCGGCTTTTGGAGCTGCAGCCGAAAATCGATGTCTGCGCTGGGGATTTATGCGTTTTCCCAAATAAGATCCAGACAAGACATGCCCCCGTTTCGGCGCTCGCTAAGGTGTATGACTCCCGAATGCCGAAGCGGGTTTTTTGCGACGCCTTCCAGGATTTAAAAGGACGATTCGAAAAAATCCGGCCTTTTAAAAATGTCCGCTATACGCCTTCTATGGCGGGCGCTGCTGCATAGGGATGACCCCACGGGGAGGGGTCCGGTTTACCTTTATTAAAAAACTAGTGATGTGGACCGCGGTCATGGGCGATCCTGAGGTGGAATTGTTAATATCCTTCTTCATTCCAGCCAGGAAAAAAGGGGGGAACTCGAGTCTTTTAATTCGGAACCGTTGGGGGTCCCGTCCCGATTGAATAGCGGTGACAGCGCTGAGAAAACGCTACATTAATCTAAGTAATTTGTACACTAATTTATCAAGAGTGAGGGTCTGAAATGTCCGGCGAAAACTGGGCTGTTGCTTCGGGCGACCGGCTTTTGGCCCGCAACGCGAAATGCTCGCTCTGAATTCCTGCCGGCGGCGGTGAAATGTGTTCCCCCGCTTGGTAAGAGTGTAGTTTCGCAAAAACCGGCGTGTTTTTCGGCCGAAAACTCCGGTTTTGCGGAGTAAAACGCTTGGGAAAAATGCACCCGGCTGGACTCGGGTGCGTTTCGAAATTCTCCGTGGGCGGCCATTTTTAAATTTTTTCCTCTTCGCGTCTACAGGGCGACTCGAAAATCTGTGTCCATTGCATCTTTTATTTCGCTATTCAATCGCAGTTTTTCACGTTCACGACTTTGATTTCGTTTCTGTTCATGCTCAATGCTTCGTGTAAATGGTCACACTAACTAACCTATATTTAGTTTTTTTTATAATAATAGGTGAAATTGTGGACATGTTAGCAATGTCCAAGATTAGGGGAAGTTTATTTTATGAAATCAGTATAGGGTTCCTGCTTTTTGGAAAGTCAATGAATGTCGGGGAATTCTTAAATCGTCAGATTGTTTACACATTGTTAAAGAAATTTTCGAGGAAATCGATTTGAGAATTTACGTGGGAACTGGCAACCCCATAGTTGTTCGTTTAGAAAGACTTTAATTATTCATCACGGTTGCTTCCTTTTCTAACTTTTTTTTTTTTTTTTTTTTTTTTGATTGTCCCCTTTCTCTTCTCGTCCTGCCGCCGAAAATAGCTGCCAGACGCCAGAGTCTTTTCGGAACTGTTGAGCAAGGGGCGCTTCCAACCTGACAGGGCGTCACCGCATAGCCTTACGAGAAGAGGACACCGTCGTTTCGCATCAAGAACTCGTCCGAAAGCTGCCAAAATGATCAAGACGGAACCGAGACACGTGGTGGACGACTTCAGCGAGTACCTGATGAGCGGCGCCTTCGAGCCCGTGGCCTACGAGGCCGACGAGGCCGACCCGGTCACCAAGCTGTACCAGGGCGGCGGCGACGACTTCGGCTTCACCACCACCTTGGACGACCCCACCAGGCTGATCTACTACGACCCCAACCAGGTCCCAGACGACTGGCGAGAGCTGCTGCCCACCCCGCCGCCGTCCGGCTCGCAGAGCCCGCTGTCCCAGAGGTCCGTCAACGTGCCCGACAGCCAGTCCACCAGCGCCACCCCCGAGCCTCTGGACGACCTGGTCTTCGACGACAGCGTCCCCATCGACGTCACCATGTTCGACATGGACATGGGCACCATGGCCGCGCTCATGAAGGAGTGCGAGACGGACATGCCCAACCAAGACGCGGACATGGACGTCATGAACATGAACATCGACGCCGGCGTCAACTCTGCCCTGGACGACACGCTGGACGTCGACCAGCGCGTGCTCAACGACTGCATGTGGGGCGGCAACGGCTCCAGCGGACACCGCAGGCCCATGACGCCGCTGCCCCCCATGACCCCACTGCCGTCGATGACCAGCGCCGACGTCGGCATGGACACGTATCCCAGGAGCGACTCCAGGTGCTCCAACGTCTCCAGTTGCAGCAGCAGTTCTTCGTCGTCTTCGTCCTCCTCCTCCTCGTCGTCTTCGTCGCCCCCCTGCCAGACGCTGCTGGGCCCTCCGGTGGTCATCTTGTCCACCCCCGCCTTGTCACCGCCGGCCAGCGACAGCAGCAGCAGCCACGGCGCGCTGTGCGCCTACTACCCCATCAGCGACCACAGCTACCACGCGCTCAGGCCGCTAGCGCTGCCGCCGCCATCTAGCGACAACCTGGGCATCCAAACGCCCTCCGATTCAGGTAAGATTGCAAATCCTTCTTAAGTCTACTTCCGATGCGGGACCGGTTGCACCAAACTCCAGCCACGACTGTCTCGGGTAACGACCCCTTAATGAAAAATCTCGAGTATCAACTGCGTGTATGCAAAAAATCTAAAAAATAAAATTCTTGTTTGGTATTTTGTTTCAATATATGAAATTATAATTGATATGAAATACCAAATAAGAAATCAAAAAAATAATGCTGCTGTGCGGCGATTTAATTCGGAGTTTGGTGCACCCGACCTGGTTGATCGTTCATTTGTTTCAATTCATTGATAGCATAGTGTTGATTGATATTGTATTGATGGTTAATAAGTTGCGATGTTGTGTTTATGAGCGATTGTTGACAGTGAGGTCCTACAACCGTTGCTCCAGCAATGGCTCACTGACCAATCCTGTAGCAACTATGCATCACTGTCATTCATGGAGTGACACTTGTGATAATCAGTTCTGCGCGTAATGACGTAACCTGGCAATTGTTTTGAGTTGTCGCTTTATGCGTCTGCGATATATTAGCATAGTGATCGATAGGTAGGTTTAGCGGGTCGGTATCTGTCGGTGCGATGACGCCTGGTGTCTTCGGGGGGGGTGAAGTTGCTGCATTTGTGACTCGAGATGTAACGTTTGGCCCGCCATTAGATTTCTGGGGAAATGTAAACAGGAACTTCCTTTCCGGCGAGATTTCGGAACGTCGTCACTTCTCGGAATCTCACCAGGAAAGTTTCGCCAACTTTAAGTTTGGCCTCAACGAGTTATCGCTGGCTTTTTACGCGCGAGGATTTCGTGAGCGTCTTCGTCGACCGTGCGTCGCCGCGCATTAATTTCAGCCGGTTTTTTTTTCTTTTTCTGTTTGCGCTTTATCAAAGCCCATAGTTAGTCGCTCGGGCTTTTATCAGCAGTCGGCCACCTTGAGACTGAGCGACTCCCAGTCGCCCCGTGACGTCATCGCGCCGCGATTTGCATGACACATTTGCATGGCTGAAGCGCTCATTTGCCAGCCTTCCAACACGAATCCATCCGTGATCTCTCTAACTTTTATTTTTAACTAACGAACGCCCAGCGCCACCTGGGGCTGGAGCGGGAGACGGGTTATTTACGGTCGCCGTAAAAACTGCCTAGACACCCGACTAGCCGACCAAGATTCCATCGTCGCTAGGCCTATTTTCGGAGAAACCCCCACCCCCCTATCTGCGTAACCGCAAATTAGACGAATTTAGACAATGACATTATGGGCGACCCTCGCGTGCGCGTGCTTTGAGCTCGTGCTGGAATGGCGTTAGACGCCATTTTGTCCTTTTTCTGTCAATATAAGGGAAGCAATTATGCGGGGTTCATACGCACCTGGAAAGTCAGGGAAGAGCAAAATGGTCAGGGAGAGTCAGGGTAAACTACGTTTTTTGCTGTAAAATCAGGGAAAGTC